>WNYA01000712.1:0-122000 GCA_019512145.1 Engystomops pustulosus
TTCCTTTTGTCTTGTGTGGCATACACTCCTTTGTCTCCACATGTGAGATCTATGAATAGGAGAGCTGCAGCATGAGCATTATATTCAACCTGCTCCCTTCTCCTCGTCCTCTTCCAATCCCTGGTTGTCAGGAGGGACAGTGAGATGAAAGATACAGTGGGCGCGCCATGAGGAAGCTTGTGTATTATATTTTCAAGTATACATAGACAGATAGAAGTACACACAAAAAAGGAAACAAATGTTACAACAGTGCCACCTAGTGGCTTTCTGCTTAAGAAATATAACAAAGAATAACGGTAACGTGGGATGGCCATCACGAGTCAGGGGGCCGAGTGTAAGGAGAGAAAGAACAGATTAGCCTTATTAAAAAGGAGAGAGGGAAAGACGGGAGAGGGTAAATATGAGCCCTGTCTCACCCAGAAGGGAGGGGGGAGGAGGAGAGGTCGTCATCTCAGTTTGGGCCACCACCCATTGGGATGACCTACAATTAAGGCCAGCCCGTCACCAGTTATCAGCAGAGATCTATAGCTTCTGATTGCCTGACCATGGTCCGCTTAGCCAAGTTGTATTAATTTCTCAAACTTACCATGAGCGCCTGAAGCGGTTAGTTTCCTCCATGTGCATGTAATGTCATTGACCTTGAAGTCCAGAGGACACAGAAGGGGATTCTTTGACGCCACAATAGAGGATACATGATCGTGCTCCCATTACGATGAAACAAACACGGGTACACTTGAAGACTTGAAGGAGAATCTTGGCAGTGCTGAGAAGGAAGAGAGCCACCTCGAGGGGGAGACAGCACAATCAACAAAGTGCCTATAGCAGATAGTACAAGCGCCCCCAGAAGTTTGTCAGAATTGGGCACACCAGAAGAGGTGGAGGAACATTCTCCTCTAGTACACACCTCCAGCAGATCTGGTCGCTCGTGGTAATATAGATGGAACGGTTTGGGACCTGATAACCTTTGGACAGTAATTTATATTGCCCTTCTTGGAAGCGGGAAGCTGATAGACTATTTGTGGGCTAGGAGAAGACTCGGTCCTTCTGTTCCTTCAACCTGGAGGTCGAGTTCCGCCTCTCCAGATGCACCGAGGAGGATGTTGAGCCTCTGGTCTTTGTATTATCTTATAGATAAAGGTGCAGAGCCTAAGTATAGTCGATCCCAAAGAGGGTAAGGATGTTGGCCCAAAGAGTCACGGAGGTGGGAAAGGTCGCAGGAAATGTCCACAGTGCAAATGAAAGCGAGAGACTCAAAGCCAGACCCCTAATGGATCTGACATGTCTGGGAGACACCGCCAGATAGTATATTCGTTTACAAAAAATGGTCATCTAGGCCAGCCAAAAGTGAGATATCCCAGGATAAAGGGACATGGCCAAGTGGGATGGAAAGAAGAGGACCATCTCACTGCTCCAAAGTGACAGACTCGCAGGATGGGTCCATATTGTCGGATGGTTCCGATAGTCTCGAAAAGAATATTTATTAATCCAAGGGGAAGACGGACGAGGCAACTGGAGAAAAGTTCTGTTGAGTGCCACCCAGGGCTTACTGTATCGTGGCGACACAATCTACCATCCTCAAGAGGATGAATATGCTCTATTTGCGAACCTGATGTTAGGAAGGGCTATGCCCGCCTCTGTCTTTGGGCTATCATAACCTGCTTGTGATTTTCTAAGGAAGACACAGCAACACCATGAATTAACTGAAACTGTATCACTGTTGTTGCTATGAGCGATGTATGTTCGGACCTCTAATAATTCACAGTGTAATCATATCATGCAGTCATGTCATATTCATTTTGTTTCTCTGATCTAGAGAGAGCTTGTATGAAGTCATGAGGCAACTCTAAGGGTCCCAGTCACCAGGATTAAGAGGACCTCATCAATGTTTACAAATTTTACAATATTTTTAAAGACCTGTATTAGAGATGAGCGAGCACATAAAATGCTCGGGTACTCGTTATTCGGACGAACTTTTCCCGAGCTCGAGTGCTCGCTTCGATAAGCGCCCCCATTGAAGTCAATGGGAGACTCCGAGCATTTTTCAAGGGGACCATGGCTCTGCACAGGAAGCTTGGTCAAACACCTGGGAACCCAGAAACGGAGGAAACATACCACGTAAATGGACAGGAAACAGCAGGGCAGCATGCATGGATTGCCTCTGAGGCTGCGTCATCGCACCATTATGCCAAAATTATTGCAACAGATGGCCATGGACAGAGTGAACAGAATGAAGCTAGATAGCATCTAAAACATCAATAATGACCCTGAATCTATAGGGGACGGCATGCAGAGGCACGGCAGCAAGCGGAAGGCTATAGAGTGGCATGGCGACATCCCTAAATGGACTCATGCTTCAAACCAATGGGTACATAGAGGAAGAACCAAGAAGGTGAGCAAGAACGCTCAAATAATATTGGTACAGTGATAAAAGTTTTGCGCCAGTATTTTTGTGATTACACAGCAGGGTGGCGACAAAAGTTAACATGGAAGCCTAAACAATCCAAAATTCTGCCTGACACGCTCGTTTGATAAGGGGGACGATGTATGGGGCAGTGAACTAGTAGTAGATTAAAGGGTAACTGCGTTAAACTAGGTTAGTTTGGTTCTTGCATGGAGCTGGCGCTCGCTGCCAGGCGAGCTTTTCCCAATCCAAGCCCCTGTCTGTCTAGGCTACCCCCAACAACTTCTAAGAACCTTTCGGATAAGATCAAGTGTATTGCGTTCTTATAATTTTGGGAGTATTGCGGGTGAGGGGAATGTAAACATCTGCGCAAGAAAGCGCTGAATAATATCCGTAAATGAAAAAAGTTTTTTCCAGTATATTTTGTGGCTTACCAGCAGGGTGGCGAACAAAGTTAACAAGTTTGAATGTGGAATGCCCTGCAATAGCTCTTGGGCGGTGTGCTTTGATCTCACCTAGGCTCAGCAGTTTGAGCACCGCCGCTGGTCTCGCTTAGCAACGGCACTGCTGCTGTCCTAGGCTAACCGACTGAGGCGCCAGGCCCACGGATGGTAATCGGAGGAGGAGGAGGTGGCTGAGGGTGGAGATTTGGGGTATAGTAGGGCGCCTTTTATACCTGGCCGAGGTTAGCCCCCGCAATCTCTGCGGCGGCAGTATATGAACCAGCCCCAGGTGTCAAACTCGGTCCCATCCGCCTGCACCAGTTGAGTAGCGTTCTATAAGTTTGGAATATGCGGGTGAGGGGAATGTAACCATGCGCAAGAAAGCGGCATGATGCGCATGGACTGGCGCTCCGCTGCAGGCGAGCTTTCGCGCATACCAGCCTCCTGTCTCTAGCTACTCCCCAACGAGGCAGCTTCTTAAGAACCCTTTTGTATAGGCAAGTGTAGTAGCGTTCTTATAGTTTGGAGTATGGCGGTGGGGATGTAAACAATGCGCAAGAAGCGCTGAATATATCGGTTAAATGGATAAAAGTTTGCCGTATATTTTGTGGATTAACACAGCAGGTGGCGACACAAGTTTAACAATTTGATGTGGAATCCATGAAAACAACAATTCGCCTGACAACTAGTTTGATAAGGACAAATGTATGGAGGACAGCTATAATGGAACGACTTTTGGAGCGCTATGCGATGACTGTGGAGGTACAAGAGCAACGTGTGGGAGCCACTAAAAGCGATGTGAGAGCGAAGACAATTTAGGATGTGCCTGTATGTGGCAGTCCAAAAAGTTTTTCAAAAACGCATCGGAGGGCGGTATGTGGTCCTCCGAAAAATGAATAATTGAGTGCCGTATGTGGCCGTCCCAAAAAAAATGTTTTCAACCGAGGAGCATGTTTGGTGGGGGTCCTCCAGAAAAGTAATAGATTGAGGCCTGTATTGGCACTTCCCACAAAGTTTTTTAAACTAGGACGGTAGAGTGGCCCTCCAAAAAATGATAGATTGAAGTCCTGAGGGCAGTCATATATGTTTAAAACTAGACCGAAAGGTTGGCCCTCCAAAAAATAAGAGTTGGTCCTTATGTGAGGCACTCCAAAGATGTAAAACGAGGACATGCAGGTGGCTTCCAGAAAAAGTGCATAAAGTCAACCTTAGCTCAGGGTTGAGCAGTCTTTCACCTGCTTCTGAGAAATGAGAGAACGGAGGAAAATAGAGAAGATGTATTCCATTGAGCTTCCCTGGTGGAATTAAATAGAAATCAGCTTATCATCTGAAAGCGTCAGCCTGTAGAGCTGTCAGTCGACAGGCGTGTACGCTTATCGGTGATGATGCCACCAGCTGCACTGAAACCCGCTCTGACAAACACGCTAGCGGCAGGGCAGCAAAACCTCCAAGGCGTACAGCGCCAGTTCGTGCCACATGTCCAGCTTTGAAACCCAGTAGTTGTAGGGAGCTGTGTGATCATTTAGGACGTGGTATGGTCAGCTACGTACTCCCCCCATCACCATCTTTCTGTAAAGATCAGCCCTACTCTGCCGAGACTGGGGACGGTGACAGTGTCTTGCTGGGTGACATAAACTGGCAAAGCCTTGTAAGCGTACCCTGCCAGTGCTGGAAAGCTGCCTGCTCGCCTACTCTCACTCGCTACTCTGTCCCGCAGAATACCCCTCTGCCGCTAGCGCTGTCAGGAGGAAATACTGTTTCAGCTTGTGCACCAGGGCCTGCTGGTATTCATGCATTCTCACACTCCTTTCCTCTCCAGGGATGAGAGTGGAAAGATTTTGCTTGTACCCGTGGGTCCAGAAGTGAATACCCAGTAATCGGTGCTGAATAATTCTTTGAACGCGAGGGTCAGGATAGGCGCCTAGCATGAAATCTGCCATATGTGCCAGAGTCCCCGCGCAAGAAGATTCCTCCCCTCACTGGCCTGACTGCCATTTCCTTTCCTCCTCCTCCAACTCCTCCAAACCCTCTTCTTCTGCCCATACACGCCGAAAACAGTGAGGGACTCGACAATGGTCCCCTCTTGCTGTCTCGCCAACATTCTCCTCCTCTTCCTCCTCATCCGCCTCCTCCACCTCCTCCTATACCTCGATATCCTGAGAAACAGACCTAGGTGCTTTGGCTATCACAAGGGAATCTTCTTCCCCGTCTCTGTGAGAGCCGCAAAGCTTCCGACTTTCATGCTGACCAGAGGTTTTTTCACAGGCCAGCCAGGGAGTGTGAGGCTGATGATGGCGGCATCGCCACTGAACATCTGTGTTGACTCCCTCAAATTTACTCAGCACCTGACAGATATCATAGCAATCCACGCCACTCCTCATTGTAGACTTGGAAGCTGACTGACCTGACTACCAGTTTCGGTGAAAGTTGACATCTGGCAGTCTAACAATCGCTCGGCGCTGCTGGTAAACTCTGGATAACTGGTCATATGTTGAATTCCACCTCGTGGGCACGTCGTCACAACAGTCGGTGGCGGGCAGTGGAGGCGGCGCTGCGCTGCCCTGAGAGGGCAGCATCTGGCTGGACTTCCTGAAATGCGCACAGATGCGGCGCACCTTCGTGAGCAAATCATACAATTGGGTATGTCTCTGAGGAAACGCTGAACTATGAGATTTAACACATGTTTTGACGCACCGCCCCTGTCGGCTTCGTCACTCACTGCTTGCTTCGTTCCTCGCCAGCCCGACATCTGCGCCGCATGCCCACGGATGTAATAGTCGGAGTGAGAGTGCTATCGTGAGGCTAGTAGTTTTGAGCACCTGCTGTGGCTAGCGACGGCACTCGCTGGCCTAGGCTATATGATGGGAGCCAGCCCCGGGGTCTCAGATTGGGAGCAGTCCTCACCTGGACCCATAGGGCCCGTCGGCGGAGTATATGACCGAGCAGCAGGGTCAACTCGTCCCCCACCGTCCACCCGTAACCCATGTGCCGTCAGGATATATAGTGGCCCTGCCGCAGACTCGTCACGTGTCCGTGGTCAGGTGACCTTGTTCAGAAACGGCGTTGGTCAGGGCACGGCTGATGTTTCTGACACGTGCTGTGCAGGGCTGGGACGCACATCGGTAAAAGTAGTGGCGGCTGGGACCGAATACCGAGGGGGCGGCCCGCCGCCATGAGGTTTCGAAAGGCTCGTCTCTACAGCCTATAGGACAGCATCTCCAAGGCTAAGCAATCTTGAGATGTGACGTTAGAGGCTTGGCCGTGCTGGTGGGGTTTGCGCTATATACTTTCCTTTTCGCTCCAGCGTCTGGGGTTGGAGACTGAACCGCTGGTGGAGGCTGTGGAGGATCTGGAGGCGATTGGGGGTTTTTTCGCAGTGGGCAGGGTCCTGGGCATGGGGCTGCTCTCTAGCTGACACAGGGGAAGGTCAGTTTGTGCCGGCCGGAGATGACCGGGCTTGTTGTGCCATGAGTTGGGTGTTTAGCTTCATAGCTCGCAATACTGGTGGTAGTTAAGCTAGTAGTGGTGGAACCCCTGCTGATCCTGGTTTGGCAAAGTGGCACACCACAGTCCGTCGGTCATCGCGTGTTTCCTTAAAGAACCTCCAACTTCTGAAAATCTAGCCCTCGCCACGGGAGCTTGACTACGGGCACATTTGGCGCTGATTGCACCACTCTGGCCCTGCCTCTCCGTCTGGCCCCACCACGCCTCTTCCAACCTGTTCTGGTCGATAGGACTCTCCTCCGTCTCAGAAGCCTGTGTTCAACCACATCCGGCTCACTTTCTCTGTTCTGCATATATGGACACCATACAATATGCATATAGCAATCTCTGGTAAGGGACGACTATACTGTGACTGCTATTTGCCAACAGGACTAGTGGAGTTTATGGTAGAGGTAAGTGCTCAGGTACAAGGAGGAAGGTATCTCCAGTTTCCTCCCACACTCCGAAACACACTGGTAGGATCTCATATCTATCTATCTCATATCTATCTATCTCATATCTATCTATCTATCTATCTATCTATCTATCTATCTATCTATCTATCTATCTATCTATCTATGTAGGGAAAGTCCAAAACAGCACATCAAAGAAATAGCAGTGGTGGGAGCAGGCACTCAGAACCAGGCTTTAGGTCCTCCAGAGGTAGGTAATTGAAAATAGGCAGCACTCCAAGGTATTCAGTGAAAAAGCGGTGTTCTTTATTCCATGTTAGAGTACATTAAAGTACATAAGCAGCGACGTTTCGGCTCCAGGGAGCCTTTTTCAAGGCTTTCTCTGTTCTGCATATATGGACACCATACAATATGCATATAGCGATCTCTTGTAAGGGACGACTATACTGTGACTGCTATCTGCCACCAGGACTAGTGGAGTTTATGGTAGAGGTAAGTGCTCAGGTACAAGGAGGAAGGTATCTCCAGTTTCCTCCCACACTCTGAAACACACTGGTAGGATGATTAGATTGTGAGCCCCATTGGGGACAGGGAGCGATTTGACATGCTCTGTGCAACACTGCGTAATCTGTGTGCGCTATATAAATAAAGGAATTATTATTATTATTTACAGTGTTGTCACATGGCCATGTAATAATTTTTCTTTTACAAATTTGTTAGCAGAGTAAAACTATTGACTCAAATTAAACTATGACTCAAATGTTTATGGTAATGTCTATTTATTATCTATCTATCTATCTATCTATCTATCTATCTATCTATCTGTCTATCTATCTGTCTATCCCCCTCTGGCACCCCCCTTCGAGGAATCTGTCTGCAGCCTTAATCATCATGTTTTCTTGGATGAGTTTCCTCAAGGGCTTACTCAGAGCATTTGCTTGTTTATCGAATGTTGCCAGAAAAGCCTGAAACATTGGCGAGGCACTTGGAGTTCTAATTTAATTTCTTCAACTTTCAGGTCTTTTTTCCCAGTATTAGGTGCAGATATTCTTCACAATTAGAAAGCTCAGTATTTAACAGTGCATCTCAAAATGTTTTAAAGCCCTGTAGCAACAATACTTACCATTTTATATATCTAAAGATGAACCAATCTCTGCACTTATCAAAAGAGTATGTGAAAATAAATAGCAGCACCATTTATTGTAGTCCAGTCCAGCGCCACCACGCAAGCATGTCCAATCAGTTAATTTTTTCGGGTTACTGGATTCAAAATATGTGGTTTCTAAAAGTGCAGCAGCAGAGAGCTTCCATTTACTGTATCTTAGTCTTTTTCCTGATAACTGCCTGTTCATTTCATCTAGAGCTTCCCAGGTATTCACAATAAAGACATGTAATGGACTTAGCTGTATCCTTCCATTATGCCTAAACGAAGCATTTAATCAGCTTCCCCCAGAGTGATAAAATGATTACCCCCGAGTGAAGAAATAGTGATTTGAATGCCCCTGTAATATGTTACTGTAGCCCTTCACCTGATTAATGGTTATATTGAAGTAATTTTCATCCTAGGTTAAGGAGGAGACTGTCTTAAGTTTTTCAGTGACAAGGAAATTTGTTGCACAAAAAAAAAAACAAAAAAACGTCTAACTACTGTTGGTACTAATGTATATAGGGTACTTAAGGGATAAAATGTACAATTCAGGTCTATGCGGACAGATGTATGTTAAGGTGAGATCACCACTGTGGTTCCGATCAGCTATTTGTCTCAAGTATTGGAAAGAGTAGCTCATAGTTTACAAGAGAATATTGGTGGCTTCCTGACTAAGCACATAGAGATGCCACAAAAACAGTTCATTCCACAATGATTCACAACCAATGGTTATTTAGAGCTTAAATAAATTTGTTATGTATAGTAAAAGGATACTCTCCTGGTGTGCATATATAGAAGAATCCTTTGGCAGCCAGCACAGCCATAACTTCACGTTTATATGTACTTGAAGCTTGTCTGCAACTCTGAAGTTACAACTACTGGACTTTAAAGGGAACCTGTTACCACATTTTTCACAAATACAGCTAGTGGCAGGTTCCCATAGAGCCCTATAACTATTACACTTCTTTTTATATATGGGAATCTGAGGGGAACAATTTTAGCGTAAAAGAAGGCTGTTGGTTAGTTGCTAGGGCTCTATGGAAACTGTGGGTTGACCGTTCCCTTCAAGTGGAACATTTTTAATAAATTAATGGGGAGAATATTACCGTTGCAGATAGTGAGGACTGGTTAAATGGGTTGACTACTTGTTTTTTAATGAGATTCCTTTAGAGCTGGAGAGTAGGAAGAAAAAAGAGCTTGCTCAGCTACCCTTTCTACATCGTGCCACCATATTTTAGTACATCCAAGTTTATATTTGCAGTATGTTGTTCTCTAATATAATGTTATATATTCTTATATATACATATTCCATAGCACTCTACAATACAGTAAAATCTGACCATATGAACTGCAAACTACAGGACAAAGGGTCCTGCTGACAATTTCCAATCTATGATCAAATGGTAGCAAAACAAAAAGTAAAAGTGCTTATTTTCTTGCAATTGTCCAGTCTTTTTATACAGTATTACAAATTCAGAGGCTTGAGTAGTATCCTTTCATGTTTAGATATTATGTACAGGGAATATTTATGACAATGTTTTATGCAGCGATTCAGTCCCGGAGGAACATGGTAGATGGAGGCAAATGGCGAAAGAAAATGTGGTAGACTTGTCTAAACAAAGATAATTATAACTGTTGGTATTAGGGATGTACCTGATTGGGGCATTGCAGAGTGGTACATCTAAGGAGAAATCTGGGACAAAGGAGTGAGAGGTTGCCTTTAATTAAATGGTATCCTTTACTGGTTTGTACAACAAAGCTGTAACACAATAGAGTAGAAGATACATGTAGCAGTGGGACTAGAGATATGAACGGAAGTAACACAATAGGAACTAAGAAGAGCTTGTGCTCATTTAGTAGTGAAGCTGAATGAGTCACCGAATCTCCAGTGAGTGTCCGGGCAATTCCTCAGTCCAGTGCTGAGTAGTGCCAAGAACTGAATGGGGTCAGCCAGTGCTAAATGTGAAGTTGTAGTTCTTTCATACAGGGTGGTCCTTTGTTTATGATCTGTATCTGTGTTTGTTATAGTATACACCTGGGGAGTGTGTCAGTCTTTAGACCAGTGCAGAGTAGGACTAGACAGTTCTCTGCTGCGCCAGATAATCCCATGTCTGTGATGCTAGATGATAAATGCTGTCAGTAAACATTGACGAGTTCTACTTTGTACTCTTTAGTTGGTCTACTTTCTGGCGCCATTACTGAATTTTCTGGCTCTCAGGTTTTTTCTGGCGCAGACATAACCCCAATTACTAGAACATGCCCCCTTTTTTCATAGAAGCCGAAAAACTGCCGCTAAGAACTGGTCTAAACCTTCAGTAAATGTGGCGTACAGCATTTCAGGTGCAAATTACTCCAGTTTTCTTGGGTAGACTTTGCTTTGCTGTGGAGTATCTGGCCTACACTACATAGACAGCTCTAAGTTGCGTGGTAATACATTTCTGCTGTAGAGGCTCCTTCTCATAGATACTACTGTAAACTGGAAATCGCCGTAGTTGCAGACTATGACCATGACATACTTCGACAGAATATCAATGAATTACCGTATTTTCTGGACTATAAGATGCACTTTTTAGCAGAAAAAAATCTTTTTTGGAAGCCTAAATCTGGGTGCGTCCTATAGTAAGAAGCGTCTATAGTCCTGAAAAATGTGTTACTTTATCCCTGTTATCGCCCCCCCATCAACTGGTCAATGTTACAGGTCTGTCAATACTGAATATACGTTAAGCTAAGAGCTAGATTGTATTGGTGTATTGCAGTACTGTAACTATTCCTATGGAGATGTTAATTTGGAAAATCCATTGTCATTGGATGACAGTTATATGACATCCGACAGATTTTCCCTGTAATATTATATCTACACATTCCCCTTTCATTACTCCTTAAATTCTGACATTTCTTAAGCCGAGACTGGTATTTCATAAGAAATTGCCATATATATCATTGTTGAGCCAACAAATGTTGAACGGACTTCATTGGAGCCTGTTTGAATATGTTGCATTACACATTTCTACGCGTAACAATCTGTAATCCTGTTCCCTTTCACATAATCTAGACTTTCTAGATGACATTCAACACTCGCTTTAAATTCAACCAATTTTTTTTTCTGGCAGATGCTGCTGAGTCTTATCTTTAGTAGTAACTGGAGACAAATAAATAACAAAACTGGTCTTAGCTGTGGTATGAAGGTAAAGGATTTTGATAAATGTATTTTATATGATTGGCCTAAATTTACTTAAAAGGAATATAAGGTATGGAAGGGAATGTATACAGTCAGCGTGACACACCACTTTACCCCTTGGTGCATTGGATGTACATGTACGTGAGGAAATGCACATCTGGCAGAATGCATTGGCTGCTATGTAATCAGGGGCGTAACAAGGGTGCGACCATGACCAGCCCTTGGGGGTAGGGCCCAGGGAAGCATGGCCGGTCATAATCACTGAGGGTACCTCCGGGCCCCTCCTCTGTGTTCTGTATTCCCCAAACCTGGCCCGCCACCAGCAGCCCAAAATCGACCCCCCCTTCCCCCGCTCAAACTCTCTGTGCCCGTGACCCCTCCCCCTCTTCACCCGAGTGTATAGGGGTTTGGTGATTTTTATAAAAATGTGAAAAATTTCACCTACAATTCTAAGCCTTGCAACAATCTAGTGAAAAATGAGTAGCCAACGGTGACATTTTGGAATGTAATTTATAAAGTCATTTGGCTGTCATAACTATGTACTTAAAGCCAAGAATTTTAAAACTTTGACATTCTTTTTTTATAATGAAACGCAAAAAATATCATCTCTGGTTGCCATGGTCCCACACCATGTAACACTGTATCCCTCTGTCTCTCGTAACAGCTGGTCTCCTGCTGCAGATTGTGCTGGCACACTGACAGTGCCAGCAGATCGATCCGGTATCCATCCTCATGCGGCAGCATGCGGCACGCAGCTTAACCTAGTAAGTAGTTAAGAGTTTAGTGACACAGGGCAGATTCAAAAAATGGGGCTTGGTCTGGAAGCAACTAAAGTGGCTTGGTCCTTAAGAGACTAAGAAAGCGAGGTTCCCCAGTGGAGCTAAATTATTACCATTTTTTTAATGTAACATATTATTGCACGACTAATGCAGGGAACACATGAATCTGGCACATTATAAACTGTCAGATACGTAGTCTCCAGTGTGGATAATGTCCCAACCTCTTTCAGTTCAGATGGGAGCTGTGTGCTTGAAGTGTAATGTGTGTTAAAACATAAAGTTCTTGGTTTGTGTGAATCTGATGTCAGTTGAAGTTGCAAATAAATGCCTGTCCCTGTGTTAATGATCTACTGGGAATAGTCCTCTGACCTCCTCTCTAGAGCAGGCAGTGGAGCCAGCTGGATCCTAGGGCTGTAGCTATTTACAGGCTTCTCTGTCTGACCTGCAATTAGGTTTGCATATCTGCTTAAATAGAGTTCTCTACTTCTTAAGTTAAAATGGCTATAATAAAAAGATTGGTAACCAGGAATGCATGTTTTGCATTGTTTACATGTTGTGCGGTTTCAGTTGAAACACATATGCGATTGGGCTAATCTCCTCCGCCTTACCAGGGCTTGTTTTCAACATAACAATTGTACTTCCCACTTCAGTGTATGGCATCTGTAAGGGTCATTTTTTGAAGGACCAGCTGACTATTTATAGCTACCTTTTTTTTGCCGCAAATGTGAAAACTGCCAATTTGGAAAAATTTTTCTGTTTCACTGTCGGGAAGAATCATTTTCATAGTTATATATTTACGCTTGTTTGTTTTTTTAAGGACAATCACATGGTGTGGATAACATCACGGTCCCCAGAATACACAAAAAATCTGTGCGTACGACCATTTTGAACGCTGATAGGGAAAAAGAATGACTTTGTTAGGGTGTGTGCATTGGTTGACGTACGGTTGATGTTGTTTGTTATAGGGACGATTCTAGCCTATTTGCTGTTACTGGCACCACATCTCTGCACTGCAACCCATAAACACCACAGTCACTTACAGTATACGTAACAGTGCTCCTAAATCATATACACCTCTCATGACACAACAGACTCTTATTATATCCGAGCCAGGTCCCTTATTAAATATAGGCCGGTCCCTTTATATTATATCACTCTAGTCCTATATCCCAGCCGGTCCCTTATATATCACAGCCAGACCCCCTTAATCACAGCCAGGACGCTTATGTATTACAGCCAGGACCCCCTTATCAGAGCTCATTATGATTTGTAAAGAGCTACAGATTTGATGCCGCTACATAAATAAAGATTATTATTATCTATACAGGCATCCCCGGTTACATACAAGATAGGCTGTAGGTTTGTCTTAAGTGAATTTTTTAGTCGAACTGTTATTTTATCATTGTAATCCCAGCAGGAACTTTTTTGGTCTCTGTGACATTGGATTTTAAAATGTTTGGGTGTCATTAAAATATATAGTATTAACAATAAAGCTTCATTACAGACACCTGTGTAACTTGTTACAACTGATTATTTTAGCCTAGGACTAACAGTACAATAAATTACCAATATCCAGAGGTCCGTTTGTACTAGGGGTCGTATGTAATCGAGTGTTTCTTAAGTAGGTGGACCGCTAGTTATTTTTTAAAAATAATAATGAAGTTACTCCCTCGCTCCTGCCGCCATTTCGCACACCTCTCCCTCTTCTTGGCTCTTCTGCTCGTGTCTGGACACAGGCACCTTCAGAAGCAACAGAGACTGTGCTGCTCTCTACTCTAATCGACATCTATATTTATCTATTGATTTTTCCATGTAGTGACTTCGGAGCAACGGCCACCTGATTGCCCACATTATGCCCCATATTTTGCCGCCTCCCTCGGACTTCCTGACATCCACATTGTTCAAAGACATTGCAGGTTTTGATATCATTTTAAGCATTGCTTCTTTTATCAACCTGTTTACCTATAAATAAAAAAATCACACCCCCCATAATCATATGTAAGCAATGCATGGGAGCGCCGATATTTCAATTTTAGAAGCTAGATGAGGACCATATGTGGGCTCTATAGTACCTCTATCAGTACCTAGATATTTTATGTTCCATTGTTGATTTTAAAATGAGAATCTCATATTTCAAAAACATATACCGTATATACTTCGGTATAAGCCGACCGAGTATAAGCCGCGGCCCCTAATTTACCACAAATACTGGTAAAACCATTGACTTGAGTATAAGGATCGGAGTGTAAGGAAATGCACTTGGTCACAAGCCTCCCCATATATAGCCTAGCCAGACCTCTGTCCCCAGTGTATAAGCGCCTGCAGACCTGCCCCAGTGTATATAGCCTGCGGACTACCTGCCCGCAGTGTATATATAGGCCTCGCCAGACCCTGCTCCAGTGTATTAGCTGCCACACGACTCTGCCCCCAGGTATAAGCTGCCGAACCCTGCACGCGTGATCATAGACCTGCAGACCCTTGCCTCCAGTGTTATATAGCCTGCCAACCCTGCCCAGTGATTATAGCGTGCTCAGGACCCTGCCCACCGTGATATAGCTGCCAAGACCCTGCCCCAGTGGTATATAGCCTGCCACAACCACACCCACACACCTGCCCCAGTGATATAGCCTGTCGCCGCTAGCGGCCAATCGCACAGAAGATATACAGGGGATCACCGGAAAGGTAGTTTAGATTAATTTAATTTTTTAACGCGAGTAAATGCCGGAGTTCGGGTTGTTTAACGCACATTTTTGTGCTGAAAAACTAGGCTTTACTCGAGGTATATAAGGTAAACCACAGATACAGACAATTAAAGACTTGGTCAGCTCTTTGAAAAATATCAAAGTTCTTACTTCCTGTATCTAATGTCTATGTTTACAGAACCACAATTGTGTTTCTATGTGCTATGGACCCAAGATATGGGCATCTGAAGTGTCACCCTCCCTCCAGCATCTTAGCATGATAATCTAGGTCATTAATTTTTCGCTCATCTGCATATGACTTTGGAAGCAATGTTCTTTCATAGATAAGTTAGGATTATATTAAAGGACATTAAACCTTTACTGAGGCTGTTAGTTTAGTGGGGTAAATGCTGGCTATATTAAAAGATTTAGAAAAAAGATTTCTTTTCTACATTAGTTTGCAGAGAACTTGTACTGTAGTATAAAGATATATATACCAGGCACGTAGCACAGTTGTATAAATACCAGTATGAGCTCACAGCATTTCACTGTCCTCTGTAAGGGAACAACAATCGATTGTGATCCCTACTTCCCTAAATAAGACATAAACTGTTCCAAACACAAAACTAGCAGCCAGTTCTATTCCTCTAAAACTGTTTCAGTAAAATGTTCATTCTGCGTGTCCCAAGACAAGCAATGTGCCATAAGCTGAAAACGCCATAAGGCAGCCATTTTCCCCCAGTGCACATTTCCTTCTAGTGATCATGAAAGGTTAATGGGAGGCGCAGTACCATGAATTGGAACCAGGTTGGATCTGCAGAATACAGAAAGCAAGTGGGATGTACTGGACCGCTGTATATTGTGCTTGTATAACTGCTTGAAGGGGGAATAGTGAAAGATTTCTTCTTTGTCTTTGTCATTCTCTCCTTTAACCAGTTATGGGACTCTCTTATCCCTACTGCCAGACTCATATCACGCAACAATAATATTATATAACATGAGGCAAAACAGGGCACCTACCAGGACAGGTATAGAGAATGTGGACAATATGAAAAGCATATACAGTGTAGAATAGAAGAGTTTACACTCTCCTCACACCAACTTAACTGGATACAGAGCAGCAGCAGTCAGAATAGATACATATACCTTGCTGTGGAAAAAAGATATCTGGATGCATTTTGTCTTCACACTTTCTAACCCTATGGAGACATGCAATACTGACAGTAAGTGTGTGGTGAAATTAAATACCATTGCAAACATCCCTCACCAGGCCTAGCCTTTTCCTGGGGCCTGAAGACAGCCAGGGCCCAGAATCCCGGAGTGGGCTGGCTAGTGCGGAGCCTTGGAACCGATTTGACATGCTTTGTGCAGCGCTGAGTAATTTGTGTGCGCTATATAAATAAAGAATTATTTTATTTATTGGGCGCGCGATGTTAGGGGTGCTTGGTTGGGGACCAGAGGGCTGACCTACAGCCTGAGGTCTCACAGCAGGTGGTGGGTGCAGAAATAAGGAGGGAGAGGAGGTGTGATACTGGTTTCCCCTGGGCAACCCCTGAGTGTCTGAGGAGGAATCCTGGTGATGGATGGGAGCCCGTGGTGGTAAGCAGCCGTATCCAGGGATCAGATGGAGGCAACGTTGTGCAAATCACTTAGTTATTTAATTAAACAGCAGACAATGTCCAAAAACAGGTAAGCAGGATTCTAATGCTAGAAACGTCCGGAGAGCTGGTCTACAAGAAAGGTGCCACAGCCTGATAGTAGAGGGTTGGGCTGCTGCAGGTGGAATCAAGTAGTGGAAGATGCAGTTCTGGGTTTAAGTCTCCAAACGTGCCCTGTGTGCTAGGCAGCAGGCCTGAGGCACTAGAAGGTTCCTGGGATTAGTGGTGTGCAGCAGTGAAGGTGTGCTGCTCACTCTGTCTACTGGAAGACTGACAGACCATGTGTCAGACCATGTGCTCTCTACCCAGCGAGGGTTTTATACTCCCCCTGGGTCAGGTGGTGCACTCTCCAATCACCTTCCAGCTTGCCTAAGCAGACACATCATTGGATGACTACATACACCAGTTAACTGTTGCCTTATCAGGCAGGATCTGCAGCTGCAATTACACAATCTTTGGTTCTAGAACTCCTAGAGAGGTGATCAATCTCCCTGACAGTTCCGACCTGGGAGGGCACTATTCGAAACTACCAGCCTGCCTTTGTGATATACAGGTATGTTTGTGCAACACCCTAGCCAACGCAGAGTAATGTAGTGTATGCTTTAGATCGAATTGTGTTTGTAAATTTTATTTCAACACAGTGTGGTGAACGCAGCTTTAAGCACCTAGTGTCAGATGGGAGCGTGTCAGATAGTGTCGTCTGCTCCAATACAGAGGCTTGGTAATGCATAGCAAAAAAAAAACAGATTACTCCAAACAGTGGGGACAAAAGAATGAATTCCAACTGTCTCCAGAAATAGTAATGTGAACTAGCGGATCTAAATTTGGGAATAGATGTGTGAAAGTTCCCTTATGTGTTCTGTGGTTTACCTGTATGATATTATGTCTTCTGTGGCCTGAGAAGAGATGGCAACTGTCCTGCGGATCCTACACCACTTAATTCCCAATATCAGAATTAGTTCCAGATGCCATCAACCAGTGACTGCCTGTAAACGTCTGTGTACCCTCCACTGGAATAATTGAATTAATCTATATATAACTTATGCAGGGAAAAAACACTGGACGTTAAGTGGAAGTCTGGAAAAATTGTAAACTCAATTCAGCAGATATCACAAATATGTGTATTTAGTCAATTCAATTACAGCTGGTATTATTGGCTCAGTGGTTAATTCCAATGAGTAATATCATAGTTTAGTGTTCTCATTCAATTAATGGATTCAACCTGTCCCTTACCTTTCTATGATGACAAATGGGGGATGTCTTGCTGTGATAAGGCCTAGGGGCGGGCAGGATTCACTTGTCCTGTCTGTGTAATACCCAGACATGTTAGATATCACTGAAATAAAGTGATCAGTCATCAAAGTGATTATTTGGACATATTCTATATAAACAGGTAGGCATTGAAGTATTTTGTATTTGGCAAATGCAGAAGATCTCTGTAATATGCAGCCTATTAGGCACAGCATCAGAGTTGTTACTGTAAATCTGTGATGGCTTGGGAATAGATTGTGGCCAGTAGCAGTTGACAATAACAATAGTGTAGTAATAATGCAGTATGTATAATGTCATTGATTCCTATAGAAACTCGCCAAGGGCAACACAATAGTCTAAAATAATCGGTAATGCCAGTCTCCCCTGCTGAGTTGTGTCTTCTTCCTTGTTGCTTAAATTTTTACAGTTGTATTAGATTATTTTAGTAGTTGCGACCTTATTGCTTCTCTGTGTTCTTTACCTTTAAGCCCAGCTGTGTACTAAGTTAACCCTATTTTTTAATATGACATGCATTATTTTTATATGTATAAATACTGACCTTAAAACTTATCAAAGGGAGATTTGAGTTTTTTTGGGTGTTTTTCACACGGTGTATTCACGTTAATGGTAATCTTGGCTAAGTTTGCATTTATTTATAAAAACTTTGTTTTTTAATTCCTTTCTACCTATGTGTCTATGAGATACATAAAAGAGTCTATACATATGAGAGTAAGGCTGGGCATTTTATTTACAATATCTAATTTTAAGGAGGGTTTCCCAACAACAAGCAGATTCTTAATTAGACTCGGAAAACTCAGAACAGGTGGATGATCGAGTGTTTGCATGCCATCATGGCTTTAGTGTGCACAGTTTTTACTGTGTGCTTTTTATCCTTTGTTAATTTGATAAGGTGGGATTTATAAGGAATAATGCATAACTTGCAAAATCTGGGTTTAGAATTTCGCCAACACATTTGTTTTGTGATTACAAATTGTGTGTTTGGTACCAGGACACGTATAAAGGAGTGCATCATGGATTATCACCAACATCCATCACTATGAATCTAATCTTGTTGGTCTTAAATTTTAATATGTAAATCTGGCCAAATATTTTTAGATGAGATATAAAAATAGAGATTTTCTGCACCACAAAAGTGTCTTACAACTTCATGAGAGAACCAGGCTCATGCTGTTATGGGGGTGGTTATTCAGCTAATGTAGGGTTTAACCAAATAAACTTCTTAGAAAATCTGCAATGATTAAACTGTAATAAATATTCTAATAGATGCTGTGCTGTTCCGTGGAGTTTGGGGTGTTTATTACAGGGAGATTATGCCTCGTTATATGGCATCTCTCCCGGGCCCCGCGAAAGATGAGGAGTTAGAGGCGAAACGTATTCCTTCACCGTCTGCAACATCTTATTTCCACCCTAGACTCCCTGGTTCACCCATACTCATACTGTTCTTTTGAGACTGTGCTCGTACCTCTTCCGTATCGCTTCTTCGCTCCCCGGTATGCACGCCACCCCTCATCCTTGTTTCCCATTCCCCTGCCCGCCCTTACTCCCCCAGTTCATCCTCTGAAGCTCAGCGTTCACCCCGGGATACTCCTGGAACTCCCCCAACCTCAGAGTTCCTACTTCCTTTCTCCTTTAACGCCCCGAACACCCCCCGTGGCTTTTCCGCGCTGATTCATTTACTTTTCGACCGCACCTCAAACCGACCCCCTCCCCTGGACTGTGACTACACCTTTTCCTCCTCCGCCCACTTTCCGATCTTTTGCTCCCGCATGCCTATTCTCCGTTCCCGAGCCCTTTGCTGCTATCGTCCATCGCAGCAGCCCTTCAATTTATTCATGGGGGTTCGAGGGGGGGGGGGGGAATCTGATCGACTGCTCTCACCGGCACCTGACCCCTCCTGCTCTTCCCAAGCAGCTTCGCACTTCCCTATGTGCATCCCACGTTCTACACAACCCGCGTGACCCCCCCCTGATTCCTCCCCATCATCCCTTCCCCTCTCCCTTCTTGATCTGTACCATAAACCACGCATACTCCTCGCGATTCCTTTTACACCTTTTCGCGGACCAAATCAGAGGTTCCAGATCCCGCAGATCACGTTTCTTAACCCTGGTCCTTGCCCCGCCTCCCGCCCCACATGTCCTGATATCTCGCTACAAGTTCCTAAAACTCCACCCCATTCTTAGATCCGACCTCCCTTGGATTTACGGTAGACCCACAGAACGTTTTGCTGCTCCCGCGACATTACCCTCTTCCTCTGTGGCCATTCCCTCTTTAACCTCTAGTACCCCTTTTTCGCACGCTCCCCCCGTCCCTACACGCTTTTGCTTTACCCTAGGCGCACTTTCGGATGCTTCCCCGGCACATACGTGCTCGGAAGATGCCTCCTTCGTTCACGCACCGCTTGGGCGTGGAGAGAAAAGATTTAATTGCTTGAATGAAAATGGAGGATTAGATGCTGGACATGCATAACTGTTCTCTAATCATCTTCTGCTCTATGTCTTGGCGAGTCTAAGATATTAGGTTTGCTGATTCTTCAAGTATTAGCCTCTTACAGTATCATGGATGTGAAGTGATGTCACCAAATTGATACAAAACGTACGAAAACATGTCAGAAGAATGTTTTCAATTATTTTCGAGGTATTACCTCTAGTCCTTTAACAATATAGTTTGGGTGCAAGCAATCCCATTGTTTGAGTTTCACTGTACCGTGGCTTATGGAGACGTTTCACAGGTAGAATTTCAGCAGAGGAGTAGATCTGTTTTTTCCTTCGTCACTTCTTAGCAGAGAAAAAACACTCGCTATGATTCTCGTGACGTTTCGGAGGTCACGCCTCCTTCCTCAGACAGGGCTATCCTCCGTCCCATTGATGCACCTACCACCCAATCTACCTTTATAGGTAGATTTGTGGTGGTAGGTTTCCTTTAAATTTTATATATGGATTAGTGTACATTATCTATCTATCCATCCATTTCTTTTTTCAAATATGCCGAACATTGCATTTAAAGAGCACCGTGTTCATCCTGGAAAAGTTCAGCCAAGAACACAGTAAACTCTAAATAATAACAGAGCATCAGATCAGATCAGAGACTTTATTATATTTCAGTTGGCTGTAAATAGAATTTTCTCTGTCCAAAATGTCCTAATCTTTCAGCTACTAATGTAAGAAGTCATGAAAAAACTTTGAATCATTAACGTTTTGTGTAATTAACACTAGTGACTATTCAGAGGCGTAATTACCTGCGCTGGCGGATATTTAATAAGTTTGGGGTAAGTAGAGACCTCTTACTGGATAGTAATTGTTTAACAGCAGGATTCAGTTCTTAGTCCACTTATTTAAATCTTCTCATCTCAAAGGCTAATTAATCCCAGCAAAACTTTAAAGGGAATCTGTCAGCAGTTTTTAAAATAAAAAACTCCAGACAGTGCGAGTCTAACAAACTTGCTGGCATGCTGAGATGAGTTCATGAGTTGGTTTGGAGTGGTAAATCCATGAGAAACACAGAATGATCTTGTTAGAGTAAACTCGCTTGTGTATGACTGGCCTAAGCCATATGGGCTCGCTATATCATATATACTGTATATTCCGGCGTATTCACTACACTAACTCTAGTCTAATGCTCCACTCTTCAGAGGCAGGGGCTAGGCTCTTCCTGCTCTGGTATGGGCCAGACTGAGATTACTCACTCACTCACTCACTAGGATTCTCCTACACTGGAATCTCTCTACTAGAATAATCTCCAATTCCTCCAGAACATTCCTGGCCAGGGGGTTTTATTACCTCCCTTTGGTCAGGTGGTGGCTGCTCCTCCAATCACATCTCAGTTTACAGAGCACAGGATGTAACACAAATCATTGGACATTAGCATCTTGCATCATACAAAATACTTAACCTCTGCCTTGCCAGGCAGGATTCACCACTGCAATACCCCAATGTCCTACCAGGACCATGTAGTGTGATGTGGGTACATGCATTGCATCGGCGAGGGTGTTGCATACCCCGGGGGCAATTGAAAGAGCCGCCCTCGGCTCGACTATAGATGTTTTAGGGCACAGAGGGGGCTAAGGGCACTTCTGGGAAGTGCAGGCTATGTGAGGTGTAGGGACAAACCGCCCATGGTCCTGGAAACAGGCACCTGGGTTGGTGTCGGACTAAGACAAAACATGTAGCTGTCTGACAGTTGGTCGCTGACGCCATTAAACCGAACTGTACAGTAGGAAAGGTGTGGTGTCATGTCCTGTAATCCACTCCTTGCACCAAGGCCTGTATATTTGTTGTATCAACACTTCTTCCCTGGCGGCAATTATATAGTGTGTGTATATGCATTATATTGGCATATGTGACACGAGTACCTCCTGACTGACAACCTTACCCATGTATGGGTGGCATCCAGGTGCTAACTCCGTAACACCCCCGGTCCCCGTAGGACCCGCAGTTTACGGACTACCCCCATGTGCAAACCTCGGTTTGCGGGATCAGGTAGCGGTCAGTGTTTTACAATAAAGACGGTCCGACACAGCCACACTACAACCTGTAAAGCCTATGAAAGGGTTAATGCAGACTACTGGCATATATGACAGTGTGCAAACAGGTGGTAAATTCACATTGGCTTAGGAGCCCAATGGGTACACATCTTAAACGTTACAAACGTTACATAGGTAGGCTACTCAGGGTAGCAGGATAAAATGTCTCTTTTCCTGCAAAGAAAAGGCATAAAAAGTGCAAACAGAATGTCCATACCTAAAAAGGAAGGCATTAAGTGCAAAATAGTAGTCAATAGCAATAGCAACTTTTCCTTGGAGTTGGCAAAAGTCTCTCAGAAGGTCTCTAATGACAAAGTCCATCTTCTGGGTACAGCCCTTGAGGTGGGGAAAAGTGCACTGAGAAGCAAAGGGTCTCCTCTAGTGTAGAGGGACAGAGTCCTTTGGTAGGAAATTCTCTGCGGTGGCAGAAGAAGGAGTGCTATCATAGCACAGGACAATAATCAGTTCAAGGTATGTCTCTTGACTGAGATAAATAAGGGTAAGAGTCTCAGGAAAGGCTCTTTAGGGAAAATGGAGATAAATATACATATATACATAGTACAGTACCTGAAGTGGGCTACAGCCCTTCAGGGGTTACTCAGTATCTTCTTCGGTGGTAAGTACTTCGGTGTCAGAAAAACGTACCTGCCTCCTCCTTCTGTGTGACACCAGCTGGTACTCCTGCAGGTACGCAGGAGCTTTACCTTTTGTCTCCCTTTGAGACCTTCGCAGTTCCGGCTGGGAGAATATAACAATCTCCTCATCGTCCTCCTCTGATTCAGGCGCTGGAGTCGGAGTCTCAGCTGGCTCTGATGCTTCAGGGGTTGCAGACAGTGGAGCCGGATCATCCTCCACAGGCAGCCGTATTGGAGACTGCGGTGGGGATGATGGTCTCTCCGAGGTACCTCTTACTGGAGTGGAAACAAAACAGAATTTAGGTACAGTCACAAGTTCCAAGAAACTGGGGGTAGGTGAACACAATGAGGTCTGTAAGTTGGGGGTCGAGGTGAGAGGTGTTTGCATAGGGGCAAAAGGACGAAGACATCTCTTCAGCCGGTTCCTATGTACCCGGAGTAGTGGACGGTCTCCTCTTGAAATCTCGTAGACTTCAGGGGAGAGACTGTCCCTAACTAGGTATGGCTCACGCTCCCAACGCCCATCTAGCTTACTGGTGGGATGGTTGTTGCGCAGCCACACTCGATCTCCTGGGGCAAAAGGCTCAGCACAGGCATTACGATCGAAGTCCCTTTTTTGTTTCTCTCGGGCCTCTTCCAACCGCAGATCCACAACTTCTCTGGCAGCCGCCAGGCGCCTCTGGTGTTCGTGAACCCAGTCAGTCTGGGGGAGTAAAGACTGGGAATCAGGGGACTCCATGTCCCAGGTCATATCCGCAGGGAGATGGCCGTGTCTCCCGAACATCAGATAATACGGGGTGTACCCTGTGGGGCAATGAGTGGTATTGTTGTACAGGTACACTAATTCGGGCAACAGTTTTGGCCAGTCAGCCCTTTTTGCAGGGGTCAGAGTCCTCAGCATATTGATTAGAGTCTGATTCATCTTTTCACAAAGCCCGTTGCCTTGGGGATGATAGGCTGTGGTCCTCAGCTTCTTGCAGCCATATAGAGTGCACAGCTCCTGGAAGACTTGGGACTCAAATGCTGTTCCTTGGTCTGTAAGGATCTGGTCCGGACAGCCATAGGGGAGGATGAAGCTCTTCCACAGGGCCGCTGCGGTGGTCCTTGCAGACAGGTCTCTGACAGGTACTGCAACCACAAATTTGGTATAGTGGTCGATGATAGTAAGAGCATAACTGTGACCGGATCTGCAGGGCTCCAACTTCACGTGGTCCAATGCCAGGATCTCCAAGGGCCGTTGGCTCACAATGGGACGTAGAGGGGCCCTTTGATTGTGTCGCTCTCCTCGAGCGATGGCGCAGGCTGGGCATTCTCGACACCAGGCTTCAATGTCGGACTTCATGTTGACCCAGTAGAATTGCCTTCGGAGGGTGGCTTCAGTCTTCTGAGCGCCAAAGTGTCCGGACTGGTCATGGTACATTTCCAGTACTATTTTGGCATCCCTCCTGGGAATCACAATCTGGTACAGCCGGTCATAAGTGATAGGGTCCAGAGTTCTTCTCTTTAGCAGACCCTGGTGCATGCTCAGAGTCTTTCTCTGGCGCCACAATTGAGACAGTTCTCCATCAGCTCTTCTGCGCCGGATTCTTTCAGGCACTCGCCCACTAGAGAGATAGTCCATTACTTCTCCTATGGCACGGCTATCAGCCTGAAGACTCATCCAGAGGTCCTTTTCCGCAGGGAGCTCTGACTCTTCTTGAGGAGTAGCTGGCGCTGCCTCTGTCGGTAGGGAGTAAACTCTCTGGGCATCTTGACGCACAAACCGGGCATAGAACGCTGGCATCTCCACATCTTCCCACTGAGCATCCGTGGAGGGTCCCTCCCACTGGTCAGGGAGACGGGACAGAGCGTCGGCGTTGTCATTGGTCTTACCAGCCCGGTACTTGATGGTAAAGCTGAAATTGGCAAGTCTGGAGGCCCACCGTTGTTCCAGTGCTCCAAGACGTGCAGTGTTCAGATGCGCCAAAGGATTATTGTCTGTGAAGACAGTGAAAGATGATGCAGCTAGGTAGTCCTTGAACTTTTCGGTCACAGCCCAGACTAACGCCAGAAACTCCAACTTGAAGGAACTGTAGTTCTGGTCGTTTTGCTCCGGTTCTCGGAGGGAACGGCTGGCGTAGGCTATGACCCTTTCAGTTCCGTTTTGGAGCTGGGATAATACCGCCCCTAGGCCTTGCTTGCTGGCATCAGTGTATAGGGTGAAAGGCAGACTATAGTCTGGATATCCCAGCACCGGGGGCTCAGTCAACCGTTGCTTGAGCATCTGGAAGGCAGCTTCTCGTTCGGCCGTCCACTCAATGGCTACTCGGGAACGTTGGCTCTCTTTTGGCAGGCCCCTTAGAAGCTCTTGCAAGGGAGCCGCCAGCTGGGCAAACTTCGGGATGAAACGCCTGTAATAACTGGCAAATCCCAGGAAGCTTTTGATGTCCCGTACGGTTGATGGGGTAGGCCAGTCGTAGACAGCTGCAATCTTCTCTGGATCTGGCTCAATTCCATGAGCGCTCACCACATGTCCCCGGTACTTGACGCTAGGTTGTAGCAGGTGGCACTTGGATGGCTTGACCTTCAACCCATGTTGGGTCAGGATTTGGAAGACTTCAGCCAGATGGTGGAGGTGGTCTTCATAAGTCTTGGAGTAGATGATGATGTCGTCCAAATATAGCAGGACGGTCTCAAAGTTGCGATGACCCAAACATCTCTCCATCAGCCGTTGAAATGTGCCTGGGGCGTTGCATAGCCCGAACGGCATGTTGTTGAACTCGAACAAGCCCATTGGGGTGGTGAAAGCCGTCTTCTCTCTGTCTTCCGGCGCCATGGCCACTTGCCAGTAGCCACTGGTCAGGTCCAGGGTAGAGAAGTAGGCAGCTGACCCTAGGGCTGCGAGGGATTCCTCGATTCGAGGCAGAGGATAGGCGTCCTTGTGGGTGATATTGTTGATCTTCCTATAGTCAACACAGAATCGAAGGGTTCCATCCTTCTTCTTCACAAGGACCAGCGGGGCAGCCCATGGGCTGCGACTCTCCCAGATAACGTTGGCTGTCTTCATCTCTTGTACCAGCTTCTTCACCTCTTGGTAACGGGCTGGAGGTATGGGCCGATATCGTTCCTTGATAGGAGGATGAGAGCCAGTAGGGATGGTGTGTTGGATCAGAGTAGTCTGCCCAAAATCCAGTGGGTGTTTGCTGAAGGCCTGGTGGTGCTTCATAACGACATCCAGGACACTTTGTACTTGGTCTGCAGGAGTAAAATCGTCGTCTCCAATATTGAGCTCAAGCCACCAGGATTGCTCGGCAGGCTCATCTTCAGCACCTTGCTTCACTTCCAACTGTTGGGAGGCAGACAGAGAGGTTTCCACCAAGTCTTCAGGATGGACACTGAAGAGAGTGGCTACGGCTTGGTACTTTCTCAGATCCACTGGGGAGTCTCCCACATTTAGTAATCGAATGGGTACTTGTCCTCGGGATACAGTGACTAGGCTCCTGGCGGCTAGAATGGGCAGGTCTTCATCAGCTGGTAGAGGTTCTACTATCGCCTGGTAGTCTTGACCTTGGACGCCCATGCAGGCTCGACACCATACTAACGTCTCAGTCCCAGGTTGAAGGCGGACAGGTTGGGGATCCTTGATCCGGGCTCTGCAGATTTCACCATTAGGGCCAGCAAACTTCTGTTGCGCCGCTAGAACCTGCATAGTCTCCTGAATTACCTTCCGGGAACCGTTGGGCACTGTTGGCAGGGAGTCGTGGAGAGCCTTCAGCACTTCAGGGTAGCAGTTGCGGAGGACATTGGTACCCAGTACCAGGGAGAGGTTACTGTTTTCGGGCACACGTGTCACCACTACGCCCTGTCTGGTTAACTCAGTGTCTCCAATGGTTAGCGTGGGCTCCCAGTAGCCGCGGATGGGAACGGGTTTTCCGTTCGTAGCAATAATGTTCAAGTAAGCCTTGGGAGGCTGGACTAAGGATGCTCCTCCTCGGCATTTCTCGAAGGCAGCACTCCGGAGGGTGGTCACTTGAGAGCCGGTATCAATTAAGGCCGGTAGGGTAACTCCGTTGATGGTTACATGAACCATGGGGCGAGTCCCCACGAACCTGGGCATCCAGTTAGCATCTCGGGGACTTACAAGTTCTTCCCTTGGAGGTCGTCCCTTAGCTCCAAGGGTTTGTCGTTTAACTGACGACAGTCATTCTCTTCTTGCCCATATTTATGGCAGTAGCTGCACCGCTGGCGGGGTTTCTTCTGACTCCAGGTGCTTAACGACTTCGCTTCTTTTGGGCGCTGTTTAGTCGGAGATTCACGAGGAGTAGCTGACCGTACCGGGTTCTCTGGAGGTTTCCTCCTCATAGCGGAGACAGTCACTTCCAACTGGGTCAACCGATCGAGGATTTTATGCAGGGTGTCCGCCAGATTAGAGACCTGTCCTGCTAAGTCAGCAACTTCCGTAGCCGCAGGAGTAGGTGATGTCGACTGCGTTGGATAGCAAGCTAGAGCAGATTCCTCCATTTCCACGGATTCAGGCTCTTTCTGCGGTCCAGTAGGCGGTCGGTCCCCTAATATGTCAATGGCAATTTCCTTAAACTCAAGGAAGGAGGCCTGGGCATGTTGAGAAGAGATGATCTTTAGTTGACACCTTTGATTTCTATCAACAAGTCCATTAATAAATTGTTCCCTTAAGGTTTGATCAGAGGTTTCAGCGTCTTTGGGCTCAAGGCAGGTGATGGCCTTCCATGTCTCCTGTAGGGAGAGGGCAAAGTCTCGGAGGGACTCTTGGGGCTTCTGTCTTTTCCCGAAGAATTTCTGCTTCAACTCGGAGACAGTACACTTGTCAAAGGTGTTACGTAGCCTATCAAGAAGCTGGACCACATTCTGACACTGTTCTCGGGGCCAAGACTTGACTTCCCGGAGAGCGGGTCCTTTCAACTGCCCGATGAGGATGCCCACTTTCTGTTCCTCTGTAAACGGGCACAGGGCGAAGGTGGCTAACAATTTGTCTCTGAATTCAGAGAGAGTGTGTGATTCTCCCTCGTAGTGGGGTAACCAGGGGGCCCCCGGATAGTAGGGCATAGTCAGAGGCATCATGGTGGGAGTCCCAGGGACACTAGCTGTAGCAGGGCCGAAGGGACTCTCTGGAGGACTTAACATGCTCCGGTACCCTGAGGAGGGACCAGGGGATGGGACTTGCTCCAGTCCCGTATCTTCATCCTGGGTGGACATGACTGACCTAGCTGAGGGAAGCCTGTAGGGTTACACAATGTCCGTTGCTATGGGCGATGGCTAGAATGGGACGTGGGCACTTTAAGACACAGTCACTAATCCCTGGGCGGTGAGCCAATAACCTAGCATCGGAAACAATCTCTACCCCCCTTTAACTTCCCCAGCGGTACTCACTCAGGATCAGCCGCGGTGACAGGACAGCTACGGTGCACGAAGGTCCCCGTTCCCGATGTCCGACAGGCAGCAGGGGCTCGGTGATGCTCAGCGGTGTTCCCCTCCAGTCGCAGGACACGTGCGCCGGAACTCCGGATGAGGCGCACACTGCTGGCAGGCTTCAGGCGCGGCCTGCGCCGAAATCCAAGATGGCCGATTAACCCTCTACGTTGCCGGCCACACTCGCTCCAGCTCCTCCTCCACGGTAGTTCGCGCCACTCGCGCAGGGGGCGGAGCCTAGTGACGCCTCTGGAGTTCCCGCCAGTGAGGATTTGGCGGGCTGGAAATACTTGCTGCGCCACACGCCTCTGAGGTAAATGCTTCAGGCGCAGCAGCGCCGGATGTAGCAGAGCTGACACAGTTCTTGCAGGGCTTAACCTCCTGAGTGCTGGAGCGGAGCTCGACAGCACGTGGCAGCAGTATAACAGTTCAATCCAGAAACACACAATCACTTGGGCCTAAACCCGGATGGCAGCAGGGTTAGGCAGCACAGTCTTTAATAAAGGAAAGTCTTTAATGCCGTAATAAGGCACAGAAGTATCAATCCTGTTCGTGACGCCACTTGCAACATCCCCCACCGGGGCCTAGCCCTTGAGGTGAGGCCTGGAGACAGCCGGGGCCCGCGGTACCGGAGTGGCTGGCGGTTGCGGCCTAAGCACGCTATTGTCACGGTGCTTGGTACGGGGGAACCGGAGGGCTGTCCTACAGCCTGGCAGGTCTCCAGCAGGGTGGTGTTGGCAAGAAATGATGAGGGAGAGGCTGCTATAGCGGATCTCCCTGGGGCAACCCCTTAATGTCCCGAGTGTGAGTCTCTGGGTGATGGACAGGGTGCCGGTGATGAAGGCAGCCGTATTAGCAGGGACCAGACGGAGACAGAAGTTGAAGAAAACAACTTACAGTTCTTTATTTGAACCGGCAGGAACCGCAGCAACGTGCCTTTAACAGGTAGATGGAGTGCTGAGATGTGAGTTGGAGGGAGCCTCAGGAGATAGTTCACCAGCCCGGATGTAGAGGGCAGGCTGGGAGGCAGCTGTGTCCTGGTAGGAAGCTTCAGCTTGTCCTGTAGGGCTTCAGGTATCACCTTTAAAGGTAAGATGATACCCCTTTTCTTCACTACACTAACTCTAGTCTAATGCTCCACTCTTCAGAGGCAGGGGCTAGGCTCTTCCTGCTCTGGTATGGGCCAGACTGAGATTACTCACTCACTCACTCACTAGGATTCTCCTACACTAGAATCTCTCTACTAGAATAATCTCCAATTCCTCCAGAACATTCCTGGCCAGGGGGTTTTATTACCTCCCTTTGGTCAGGTGGTGGCTGCTCCTCCAATCACATCTCAGCTTACAGAGCACAGGATGTAACACAAATCATTGGACATTAGCATCTTGCATCATACAAAATACTTAACCTCTGCCTTGCCAGGCAGGATTCACCACTGCAATACCCCGATGTCCTACCAGGACCATGTAGTGTGATGTGGGTACATGCATTGCATCGGCGAGGGTGTTGCAGATATTTGAAAACTTTGTAGGCAACGAGAGAAATTTCAGAGGGGAAGAGACTTAAAGGAGTTGTCCACTTCCAGCAAATAATTTTTTGAGCAAGGAAAAGTTATCCACTTTTTCTATACACTTTCTGTATCAATTCCTCACAGATTTCTAGATCTCTGCTTGCTGTCCTTCTATAGAAAGCTTCTATGTTTACTTCCAGTGGATATAAATCTGTCCATGGTCATGTGATGGACATGCAGGTGCACGAGCTGTTAGTATTACAGAGCAGTAATCAGAGCCGTGTAATGATAACGTCTTCTTTCCCTGCATGTCCATCACATGACTATGGACAGATTTCTATTCACTGGAAGTAAACATAAAAGCTTTCTATAGAAGGACAGCAAGCAGAGATCTAAAAAGCCTTGATTGATAAAGAAAGTATGTTGGAAAATTGTATAACTTTTAACTATGCAAACAATATAAATTATTTTCTGAAAGGGGACAAGCTCTCGCTTAAAGAAACACAGTGAACACAGGATCATTAAGGATCATTTAAGTGAAGAACACAGTGAAGAACACATTGCAGATGTTTCCATACATCTGCTAACTTATCAGAAAACATTAGTGCAGAAAGGTGTTCTTCACAATAGTATGTGAAAAACAAACATTTTGCGCCGATTTTCCCTGAATTGCCCCGGGAATCTGCGATCAGATTGTGGCGCATCGGGCCGGCATGCACGCGACGGAAATCAGGGGGCATAGCTGTCGGAAAACCCGTCGGATTCGGAAAAACCGCCGTATTTTTTTTTAAAAATGTGTCGCTTGACACGCTCTTACCTGCACCCGGCCTGGGTGGTGAACTTCAGTGAACTCCGACGGAATTCAGCGCAGCAGCGACACCTAGTGGACATCGGGGGAACTATCTTAGTGAATCGCCGGAAGACACAAATCAGTGTCGGAGAACCCGCCGCTGGATCGCGAATGGACCGGGTAAGTAAATCTGCCCCAATATGTGTGAAGAATCTTCACACATATTGTTCTTCACATACTATTGTGAAGAACACCTTTCTGCACTCATGTCTTCTGCTAAGTTAGCAGATGTTTCCATACATCTGCTAACTTAGAAGACATGAGACACGGTGTTCTTCACAATAGTATGTGAAGAACAATATGTGTGAAGAACACATTGCAGATGTTTAACACGGGTCATTCTCCTTTTTGAAGTTCCACGAATATTCCATTGAATAAAAAAATCAAAGAGACAGGACTGACTTCCTTATTTCTCAATAAAATGACACATTTTATTGCAGAGCCTTGGTCCCCTTGAAAAATGCTCGAGTCTCCCATTGAATTCAATGGGGTTTGTCATTCGAAACGAGCACTCGAGCATTTTAGTGCTCGCTCATCTCTATGGACAACCCCTTTAAATTAATCGAGCTTTCCGATGTGTGTGAAACAAGGGGACACACGTTATAGCAGCCCCCTAAGAGAACAGAAAACTACTACTGTTCCTGGGTTTTACACTGAATGTAGTTTCTACTTCTAAAAAAAATGTGATTATTCCCACCTCACCGGTTGACAATACAGGGTCAACTTTTGTATCATTAGATTTTCAAGAAATATTTGTCATAATTTTTTTTTTTTTGTTTTACGATCCGATGTGTATTTCTTGAGATATCCCCATTTTTAAAAAATGTTTTACCCATTTGAAAAGGAGTTAAATCATTGATTGAACAATGTCATTTTTCCTAAGGGGATCCAAATCTGCGATCTCCCACCTAATATTAATCCCCCAGCCCCACCCCCCAGTGGGTGGGGGTAGGGGCAGAGTTTGGTGTCATTGGACAGAAAAATATTTGAAACTTATATTTTTAGTTTCTCAATTCGAAGCTTATTACTCTAAATATTTGATCGCCCCGACTGTTTGTTACTCCCTGTATGTTTCTTATAATGTTATTGGTCTAATCTTTCCAGTATTGAGTTGCAAAGAATTAAAAATATATGTTTTACGTACCGGTAGATCGCATGGAAGTGGATCCTCACACATAGATATGTGGATGTATGCTACTAATATATGGGCAGCCGTTCCTAAATCTTGTAAAGGTGTATTGATTGGTGGTTGAGCGTGAACACCATTACTCCATTACTGTTACTGTTTATATAGGACAGACAGAACCATGGCCAAATCTCTGTAAGTGTCAGACATATAGAAGATGTTGTAAAGAAAAAAATAGGTCCCCATAATGGTTATTGACAATGAAGAAGCTGGTATTTCCCTACACATCTACATCCATATCACTTCAGTGACCCTAACATTTCCTTACCCCTTAAAGGGATTTCCCATAGACTTTTTATGACATATCCGCAGGAGTAGGTGATGTTGGTCCTACCTCCGGGACTCACACCATGGGGTCCGATGACTTTCCTCCCGCAGTTAGGCTGAATGGAGAGTGTGCATCATATAGCCTCAGCTATTGTTGCTCCCATAGAGTTGAATAGAGAGTATCCATGTACTACTTACAGCACGGCTGCGGGAAGGGGGTCAGTGGATTTGGTTTCCAAGACAGTTGCAAGTCCCAGCAGTAGGAACCGCAACTTTCATAAATTTTTGACGTATCATAAGTCCTTCACAAGCATAATATAAGGGACTGAACTTACTAGGGTTGGACCCCTCTCTCTAAAGCTATATTCACACGAAGGTATGGGGGGCGTATATACGGTTGACGTATATACGGTCGATATATGTCCCCCACACATCCCAATGCTGCACTCCGTACCCCGTAGAAGGATAGAACATGTCCTATCTTTTTCTCTGGAATACGGCGCCGTGCGGCATATATTCCTATGGAGAGGGGCGGGGATGAGCGACGCTCTCCCCCGGTACTACCATGTGCCCGCGGTGCTACAGTACAGCGGGCAACAGCAGTGTGCATGTAGCCTAAGGGTCTTTAAGCAGTTATATTATCTGTCTTTACGTTATGTGTACCGTTATGAAGATATGATCTTTACTATCCGAACAATAATAGCACTTGATGGTTTGTCCATGTCTTGAGAGAACCTCTCCGACTGCATGTCTTATACTTTGTGACAAGTTCTAAGATGTATTTTGTTTGAACCTTCATATCTCATTGTTAGCCCGTAAGAAGAAGAATCGCTGATGGGATATTGTATGTTTTTTAGACTAATGTCACATTGAATGAACGGTTTTCTACGCTGAAGATAAAAGGACAGTATACACCAGCGAGAAGAGGAGGGCGCACCGTCATGATGACTTAGCATCAGCATCATCGGGTCAAAGGACGGTGTTAGGTGGACACATCTGCTACTCTTCTCCAGGACAGGGCCAGGACTTCTCCAGGAGTGGAGCTGTTATAGTTATTACTATTTGTCTGATTTATAAATTTATTGTTTTTAAGGACATTGAAGAATTGATGAATTGTCTATTTCTATAAATACTGTATCATATCCAGATACATGACCTATGGCCCTGGAAATTGGAGGTTAGATGGTAATGTGTGTTATGCTCAATTTTCGGTCTACTTTGAGAATATGTTAGGTATATCCATACATTCTGAGATGTTTGGGCATGGAGTCAATAAGAATAAACATTGAGGAATCTCATACGGTGTTGTCATTTTTTGGTGGAATAATCCTTTTACACTGTACATTTTTTAACCTGCATGTAAAGAGATCCAAAGGTCAAGGTCCGGATTGACACAGCAAACATTCTAACTAATATAATACTAAAAAAAATTGGAGCAGATTTATTAAGAACTTACTAAAAGGGACACATCAAGAGAAGTTACAGGTTAAATTGTCCAGGATTGAAAATTAATCACCTGACCTTAGGGCTGCTAATAAATCAAAGGGGTTTGCCCATGAAAGATAATTCTCAAATTTCAATCCCCTAGTGATTACACAATAAGGATTTTTATTTTTTTAACCCCTTACTTTACAATTTTACTTTGCTTTTTTTAGTTTTATTGCTGTTTTAGCTCAGTAATGGTCAGTGTAATAATCCAGAGTGTAGGCGGGAACTCTCTAACCAGACACTTCATGATTCCTCTAGTGCTGTGAGATGCTGATTGCTGACAATGTGCTTAGATTATCAGGGTACAGGTTTATCTACACTTTCATTTATCTTCTGAACATTCTACTAGTGTATGACTAGTGAGAGATATGAGACAGATGAGAAATGATGAGATCCATGAGATGAATATTACACATGACATTCTCCCCTCTTCTATAGCAGCCATTACATGCTGTCAGCTGTACTATATGCGTCCCTTCCTCTCCCCTGGATAAAGATCTTATCTGCCTGTAGCTTGTAGCTTTATATTCATATGAATATAAGATGACATGAAATTACCAACTACAGGGAGTCCCTGGGTTATGTATGAGATAGGTTCTTTAGGTTTGTTCTTAAGTTGAATTTGTACGCAAGTCGGAACTGTATATTTTATAATTGTAGCTCCAGGCAAAAATTTTTTGGTCTCTGTGACAATTGGATTTTAAAAATGTTGGATTGTCAAAAGAATCTTGATTGTAGACACAATTAATTACTGTTACAGCTGATCATTGTAGTCTGGGGTCAAAATAGAGTAAATTACCAACATCCAGAGGTCCGTTTGTAACTAGGAGTCATCTGTAAGTTCGGTGTTCTGTTACAGGACCGCCTGTATAATCTTTTTGTTTTTGTTTGTATCTATGTTTTATAAAAAAAGAAAATATTTTTGATCAGAATTAAAGCGGATCTGTCATTTCTTCATGTTGACCTAGTTAGAGAGATTTTCACACAAATGACACTTTATATCCACATTATAGAAAATAAGTGGATATGTGTCTGGGAACCCCAGCAATAATGAGAATGGAAGCTTGCGGTTGTACATACGTCCCCCATACGGTAGTGTGAATGTAGACTAGTATGAAAAAAACATTTGGCTAGAAAACCTGCGTCCAAATCTGTACACAAATCTACATGTAGTCCGATCCTGATTTATATCATGTTAAAACTTTGTCATTGTTTCCTGCTAAAGACTGATGATTACCAGCCAAAAATGCAGAGACATTAACAAGTAGATGATGTGTGTGATTTTTTTATTTTTAAATGCAATGAGCTCATACTATGCATTGTTACTGAGGATTACAAACAAAAATGGTTTATGAAAAAAAAAACCAAAAACACTGAAGTAACAAATTTTAAAAATTTGTTTACAAATCACTCTTGTATTGCCTTCTCCCCAGTAGGTGGCAGTCTAGTAACACTGGTGCCGGCTGGTACTGTCGGGTTAGAGCTGATCTATCTGATGAAATCCATCCAAGTCCTGCATCTGGGTCACATCGAAACATCAGGAAGGACTTAAAAATTATCTCTATAATAGAAAAAAAATAGCTGTGGTCTAAGAGTAGAGGTTGATTAAGGAACAAACCATTAAAGGGTTAATATTAATCTGTCGGAGACAATAATTTATTTTTAGTGGTTGTAGTCTCTGTACAAGAATAATTGGGGTTCCTCCCCCCTGCTCTATAGTCATATACATGCATCACTCATATAAAGTTCACACTGCCCTTAGCTTCTCGGTGCACTAGGGGTGTGGCCTATCCTCCCGTCTTATTTTTATGGCGCTCTGGTCCTTATATATACAGTCGGCTTTATAATATTAGGATGACTTAGATCATAGAGGTCTTTATGGTATTGGCCTGATGGCTTATTAATGAGGGAAGCTTGTAGTCAGCGTTCTCTTTCATGTCATACAGTAAGAGCCGGGATGAGTCAGGTTTCCTTACTGATGTACTGACTCAGGGATCTGGAAGTCCCAGAGAATTATTTCTGCTGAGTAATTTTATGGCATAAGGAAAATTTACATATTTATAAAATTTAAGGGTAAAATCAAGAATCCTCATTGTGGTTTTATATGTTGTATTTTTCCATTGCTTTTGTTCGATTATTATGTTTAGTCAATGAAATACAGACATTGGGAGGAATGCATTATGTCTTCTCCATTTATCTTGCGGAGAAGGCAGATAAATCTCCCCCTCCCCATCAGTTTCTGGCTTCTCTGACCCACACACCACTTTGGGCACATTGGGGCAGATTTACTTACCCGGTCCATTCGCGATCCAGCCGGCGTTCTCTGACGAGGATTCGGGTCCTCCGGCAATTCACTAAGGTAGTGCACCCAATGTCCACCAGGTATCGCTGCTGCGCTGAAGTCCGTCGGAGTTCATTGGAGTTCACCAAGCTATCGTGGGTGCAGGTAAGCACGTGACAAGCAACAGTTTTTCTTTTTTAATATGGCGGTTTTTCCGAATCCGTCAGGTTTTCTTACGGCCACGCCCCCGATTTCCATCACGTGCATGCCGGTGCCGATGCGCCACAATCAGATCGCGTGCGCCAAAAACCCGGGCCAATTCAGGGAAAATCGGTGCAAAATGGTAAAATTTGGGTAACCCGACGGAGAAACGCGATTCGGGCCCTTAGTAAATGACCCCCATTGGGCACAACTGGCCTGCCAGATTTACTAAATTCTCATCTGGAAAAAGCAGCAGAGACTATAGCAAAATACTCCCTCGGATCAGACCAGATTTGGACCGAACTCGCAGAGTAGATATGGACACTGAGAGCCATCAGGGGGGATTATAAGAGTGCTGTGATGTCTACCATGTTTCCCGGTTTTCTTGTGCAGGACTTTGCTTCTAATGAAGGGACTGTTGCATTGTTCTGAAGATATTTTTTCTAGTAGGGGGCAGTATTTCCATGAGGAGGCAGAGACTCTCAAAATTAAAGGGGTTGACAAGTCACAACAAGTTATCCCCTATCCACAGTGGAACCCCCATGGATCAAGAGAATGCGGGTCCATTGTACCCCAAGTAAATGAAGTGGCACATCAGACATGCGCACTGCGACTCCACTCACTGTCTATGGCACCGGACAGTTGTATCCTCCCATCTTTTCCAAGGAGAAGTTCTGCAGCAGCTGGGGAGTTTAATATAGTGATAGTTTTTACATTAAAATGTAAAATCATTAAAAACTACAATATTAAAGACACATACCATAAAGACACATTGCAATGCTATATGTATTTTTTGTTGTGTCCTTGAGTGAACCTGCCTAGGATGCAAATGGTGATGATAAAAGTGCTCACTACTTGTACACTGTATTATTGCATGAGTGCACTTGTCAAAACAGCACATTGGAGCTCATTTGATAGTGAAAGTTTAAAGTTTGTTTGCCGTTTTCTGTGGGAAAACAGATATCAAGCAAGTGGCTACAGGCAATGGAAGTGTAAGTGCTTTTAGTGTATAGCATATAAGGCTGTCCTTGATCTCATCTGTAAAGCAGGGGTGAACCCGAACTTTCTGCTACCTGGGGCGAGCAATAGAACATCCCCCTTCCCCCACATCCAATAGCAATATATAGGGTTATTTTTCAGTACCTCACACTCATGCTGATATCTTGTATGGAGAAACACTATTTTTAAGAGTCAAGTTTTGCAAGGGCTTTGTAGCAGGTGACTGTGCCCCTGTTGCTGCTTCCCATCTTGCTAGAGACGGTGCTGCCTGAGGCAAGAGACTCAACTCGCCTCATGGCTGCTGAACCCCTGGGTTAAAGATCTTTACAGCGTTCAAGTCTATGGAGAGGGGAATGGGGGAAGGAGCTTCTGCTGGAGGTGGACAAGATATATGGAGCTCGGTCTGCAGTGTCTTGAGAGAGTTTTATCCAGCTGCAATATCAATTAATTTATTACAAAGTGTGGAGTAACATAAAACCCAGTAGGCTCTTACCTCTCATCTTCACCTGCTCCCCTCTCCATAGACTTGATGCATATAGCGTCGTAAGACTCCCAACAAATATAGCTGATATTGCCAGGAGAGATAACGTTTTACATTAATTCTAGTTAGATCAATGGCCACCAACCTCCTGATGTCCTTAATAGACCAGAGAACATATTAGATATAGTACACACCCTAATAAGGCCTATGGACTTGTGTTGTATTATAATGTTTTAGGTGATTTTTTTTATTTTTTATATATTAATCTTAATGTTATGTGTTTTTGGGTTGCAGTCATTGTTTCTCTAAGTGATCCTGTCTAGAATGCAAATGTTGAGGGAGCAACATTACTCTGTGGCGTGATGGAACAAATTTCATCGTAAAAGTTTCCAGTTGCTTCCTCTACATCTAGAGCAGGTTTCTCCCAAGTTGCTCCAAGTCCTGAGAACTAAGTTGACTTGAGATTCAGCAGCGATTTGTGCTTGAATCTATTGTGTTGGTAGACCCTTTAAATGTCACTGGAAAATCTGATTTAAATAACAACTAAGTCAACAGCATCTAAAGGGTAACACCTGTGGGTGTTACTGGTGGTGGTGAGAGTCCTGGTACTCAAAATGAACTTTTCCCACTTAGTTGACTTGCCATCTATGTGATAAATGGGTGGGCTAGACTATGAGGGCTGATGCTCTGGCTCATAGATGAGAGTCTTATGGAAGAGCCCTTTTTCCATGGCTCCTTAATGTCACATATGGATGACTACAATGGGTTCCTCTCCGATAAGACAGTAATGTGAGGAAAGAGCTACTCTTAGCTAAATGGGAAGACCCTTTAAGGGAAAGTTTTCATTTAAAATCTCTCTGCCTTGCAAAGTTTAAAGTCCCCGCTGAATCGGCAGCTGTATTTGACACCCCCCCATCCACTAGGCCAGTGGTGGCGAACCTATGGAGGTGGCACTCAGAGCCCTTTCTGTGAGCAGCCAGGCCTTCACCCCAACACAAAGTTTGCCAGACAGGACTCAAAGTTTCCTCCTGTGGTCCAAGACCACGTGCCATGCTCAGCACCATTTTAAAGCAACATCCTTGGCTGCCAGGACTACAGGAGGATCGAGAAGGGGTGCTTAGAGATGGATTAACTTGGAGCTCCTGCTCTGGGTCGCCTGATTCTTCCTCTTCAGGGGACCCTGGAGGGAAGCTACAATCCACATTTCCCCATCAACTTTCTATTGTATTGGTGAACTAAGGAGGCCAATACAATTGAAACATGTGATACAGCAGGGATCAATAGGTTACTGCTTAAATTGTCATGTTGACACTTGTATAAATGGGTATTGGTTGTAGTTTGGGCTCTCTGTCTCCAAAAGGTTCGCCATCACTGCACTAGGCTGACACTGATCACTAAAAAAATGTGTAGGTGGTGAATGAAACATTGATTGATCATACAGAAATTACTAGGGTGATACAGGTGTAAGCAGGTATTACATCCGGAGCTGCGTTAGGGCACTACAGTAACCACATTCACTTAACAGACTAACTCAGTTCACACTATTCAGCAGTTAAGGAAATTTAGTGGCTCATATTTATCCCTGTAACAGCTTCCTTTAATGTGCTATATTACAAAGTTTTTTTTAAAACCTGCATTGACACTCACAGATGTGTGAGGTTAATAGAATATATTTGCAAATATTTCACAATTACCTTTTATTTACAACTAAAGTGCTAATAAGCCAATAATCGCCGCTAATACCTAAAGTTGTGGAGTAAATTAAAAAAAATGGCTTATTTCACAGCTTTTTCACTAAATGGAGCGTTGTAAAATTTTCTCTTTGACCCAATTCATTATTAACTGAAATAAGCTCCAAGATGTTTGTGCTTTTAGAGAGTATAGTGGGTGCGAGAACTGCGTGGGAGGGTAAGAGAGGACAAGTGGTTAACGCCCCTGCTTACTCAGCTCAAGGTCTGTAGGGTGACGCTTAGGGACAGGCTGCAAGGAAATCATTATACATTTAGATTGGATGGGTGAAAGTCAGCTGGGGACATGCACAAGAGACGCTATCACCCAGGGCCGCAAGAGGCTGAGGACGAAACAATATAAATACCTAGGATTGATTAGGGTGGAGATAAGGACCGACGGGTTTTGACCGGCATGGCCTTACTCATAGGGGGAGATCTATCAGTGCTTCTATGCCATTTTTTGACGTAGAAGCATTGGTGTATTCGCAATTTCTTGTGAAATGCAAGAAATTGTGATTATTCCAGCGACTACACCATCTCCACGCCATGTGGGTATGAAGGGGCGCAGCTGACGGCAGAAGGGCGGGCATTCACCGGTGCATGTTCGCTGATTTTTACTGAAAACCACCTTGGGTCAGGCCTGGCGTAGTTTTGTCCGCCAGCCAGAACCGCCGGCAGATACATCATGAGGTCTTAGCCTCATTATGTATCCGCCATGGCGGTGGAGGCGCCTTTATCATATGCTGGCGTTTGAGCACTAGCGTATGATAAATCTCCCCAAGGTCTCAATACTGGGCTACTTAGACAGTGCCTTAGACAGTGACTGGAACGGGGGCGTGCATGTTCGACCTACCGCTCCATTGATTTGGGGAACAATGGGCCTCCATTTTAGTGATCTGTGGGAGTCCAACCACTGCAACCCATACTCATCAGAAAGTTTTTTCTTATCCTGTGGATAGGGTAATCTTGATGTCACAACCCTATTAATATATTTTCCAATCTTTACTTTGCAAATAAAATTTTTTATGAAAATTATAAAAAAGACCTATAAAAAAAACACAGATTGAAGTGACATTTATACATCTACAAAAGCAATTTTATAGCAAATATTTGAAGGAATTTTCAAAGTAAAGTACGATGTAAGACACGTAGACGCACGGGACTAATAAATCACACTGGGAAAAAGAAAAGAGTGAGAATAGCAAACATACAGTAGTAAAGTCAATAATCATTGCTAGATATAATATTGAAATATTCTGCATTATGGCTGCTCTTAAAGGGGTTGTCCAGGGTTTAACCAAAAATATATAACTGGCCGGGCGGGGAGGCTAAGAACACAAAAAAGAGCTTATACTTACTTTCGCCGGTGCATCCGTTTGACCATTTTCCATCAGTGCCATACCTCTGATTGTAAGCAGAGGCGGTTACCCTGACCCGAAAATTGCAGCATGCCCGACACAGCATTAGATGCAATGCTGTAGCAAGTGACTGGAATTTGTGGGATCACAAACAGAGGCCCGCCACTACCGGGAGGCGGTACGCGACAACGGGAGCACCGGCGAGGGTAAGTATAAGCTATTTTTTGTGATATCCCCTTAGCCCCCAACGAGCCAGTTATATATTTTTGTTTAAACCCGGACAACCCCTTTAAAGGGAACCTGTCAGGTAACAAGTGATGACAAGCTGCCTCTGATTGTTATGACCAGATCACCCTCCATGTTGTCTTTATACCATTCTCCATAGATGAAAGAATAAAGGACATATCTTTTTCGGGACAGATGATATTCTTTATGCTTGTGTTGTGTCCCATAGGAATGCATTGGTTTTCAGATTAAATCTCCATCAAAGTAAAACCAGCATCATACAGGACAGGCTATAAGCTTTCTACATAGATCTCTCCTATTTGGAGGATGTTTATCATTGTATGAAGCAATAGAGTTGAGTAGCATAGAAAGTAAAAAACAGGTGCATATTCAGATGAGACCACACCCCTAGTGCACGGAGTAGCTAATTTGCATACAGATAAAAATGGAATTTTCTGTTGAAAGACAGATTACTCAAAAACCTACAAGGTATGTCTGGAAGTCTTATTAACTGCCCTACACAATGCTGCCTATACTTGTAAGGTGATTTGGGAGCTGGTAGATTCCCTTTAAATCCCAGATGAACGACAAGACGCATTTATAGAAACCTATCCCACGAACCGTGTTTACATTAAGACTTTACATTCAGCCAAATCTTCATATATGGTGTTATAGGATCTTATGTTTGGAATGAAGGATCTGGACAAGAATTTGCTGCTATTTCCTGTTTTAACTCATTTTACTATAAAACATGACATCCATATTTATTGTAGGTTCCTGAGGCTCCATATATTATAGACTATATATGAGGTATGTCGGATCATGACATTTACATATCATTTACATAGCTCTGAATTCTCGCTATGTTAATATTATAGGGGTTTCTTTTTCTAACTGTATTGTTTCAGCTGGTTTTTAGACGGTATATGACGGCGGAGAGGAAGCTCTTGCTGAAGCTAATGGAGATATAATTCTTCTAAGTGTTGAGGCATCAAGTTAAGCAGCCGTTAGAAATGAGCGAGCACTAAAATGCTCGGGTGCTCGTTATTCGAGACGAACTTTTCCCGATGCTCGAGTGCTCGTCTCGAATAACGAGCCCCATTGAAGTCAATGGGAGACTCAAGCATTTTTCAAAGGGACCAAGGCTCAGCAATAAAAAGTGTCATTTTATTGAGAAAGAATGTCTTCTGATAAGTTAGCAGATGTATGGACCATCTGCAATGGTGTTCTTCACATACTATTGTTGATAAAAAGAAGTACATGGGCAAGGTACTGGAGGTAAAAAGGAAGGGCATAATAGGAGCAAGTATGTAACCATAGGTCTAGGCATTATATTCTAATATATAAAGCTGGATGTATGTGTGTGTGTCCGGTAAAGGAATCTGCACTGTTGCATTTACAATCACCAAATTTTGCACAGTTGTTGCCTGCGATGCCGCGCTTTCCAAAATCCACTTATTACACACCATATACTGGAGCCATTCTATGCTGCCGCTGCTGTGGCAGTTAGAAGCTGAGCCGTGATTGGTTGCTATTCTGCCACTGGTCACTAATATGTGAGTATAAGACAGCTTATGTGTAAGGTAAGATGGATAGAGATACAGATAAGGGGAGATTTATCAGACATGTCTGAGGTAAAACTGTTGCAAACCAATCAGATATCAGCTGTAATTTTATAAACAGTTGTTCAAAAATGAAAACTTCATCTCTGATTGGTTGCCATGGGCAACTAGAGCAGTTCTGCTCTCAGACACTTCTGATAAATCCCCCATAGACAAAGTGACAGAGACAGTCACTGGAATAAGACTGCCGGTGACAGACAGTCACTGAAATGAGACTGTCAATAAATACATATAAAATATTTTTTGTTAACCTATCCTATTTTGTTGTAACTAAGAGCAGTCATTTACTATCCTGGGCAACGCCGGGAGCTATGGCTAGTACATATATAAAGTATAGTTAGCGTACGAGTAGGGGGCATGTTTTAACCTGCAGCACCAAAGAAAGGCTGTATAAGAAGGACCAGCACCAGTGAATAAATACACCAGGTCTAGGCATCATTACACCAAATAACTACAAGCACAAGTAAAATTACCTGGAGTTAAGAAGAGGTGAGGGTTTAGGTATGTCAATGGGGATATCGTGACCAGACACAACATGGTGGAAGATCCAGAAGGTGCCACAGGGGAGAGCGGCACTGGCAAAGGTATGAACTGCACCACAGAGAGGGGAGTAACAAGTAATGCAAAGTAATCAAAGTACTGTAGAGTTATCGGAAGTGTCTGAGGTAAAACTCTTCTAGTTGCCCATGGAAACCCTTCAGAGCTCAGCTTTCATTTTATAAACAGCTGTGGGAAAATAAAAGTTCAGCTCTGACTGGTTATCATTAGCAACTAGAACAGTTCTGCTTTCAGATACGTTTGATAAAGTGTTTGAGAGCAGAACTGTCCTAGTTGCCTATGGTAACCAATCAGAGCTCAGATTTCACTTTCCCACAGCAGTTTATAAAATGAGAGCTGAGGTCTGATTGGTTTCCATGGGCAACTGGTAGAGTTTTACCTCATACACTTGATAAATCTTCCCCATAGAGTATTATGTAAAAACGCTGATCATAGCCATCCCCATCAGTAGTAGATCATTAGTGCCAACTCCACCAGGAAAGTTTGCTTTAAACCTTTACCATCCCTTCTCCTAAGGAATCTTATTTTTACGTTCTTCTCTCCCTCGGCCAGGAATAGCTCTGTTTTCTCTGGCACGGGTAGAAAGGGGGAATTGTAAAGTGATAACAGGAATGCGGCAGAATTATGCTGATATAATTGAAAAAACAAGAACAGAGCAACCTCATATGGCAATACACCCACAATCATATCCTGCAAAGGGGGAAGGTTTTAGCTGAGGTCTCGAAAGTTAAAAATAATTTCTAAAACTGACACAATTACAGCCTTAAAAGGGAAAAGAAAAGCAAACTCCTAACCATGGCCCAATACTATGGCCCCAGCCAAAAATCTAAATCTGCAATGGCACGCTTCCTATAATGTCATCACGGGGCTTGTTAACACTTTAGGACCATTGGACTTCTGTAGCATGTCATAAAATACAGGCGGTCCCCTACTTAAGAACACCCGACTTACAGACGAGCCCTAGTTACAAACGGACCTCTGGATGTTGGTAAATTACTGTACTTTAGCCCTAGGCTACAATAATCAGCTATAACAGTTATCACAGGTGTCTGTAATGAAGCTTTATTGTTAATCCTGGTTCTTGTGATAATCCAACATTTTTAAAATCCAATTGTCACAAAGACCAAAAAAAAATTGGCTGCTGTTACAATAATAAAATATACAGTTCCGACTTACATACAAATTCAACTTAAGAACAAACCTGCAGAACCTATCTTGTACGTGACCCGGGGACTGCCCGTACAGAGTTACCAACATTCAGGGGCAGAGGGACCATTTAAGAATAAACCATCAAGAAGGAGTCAACAACCTGTAGGAGTAGGGGATCGCTCATGAGCTTTAACCCTTGCCACTGATGCCCTTTTCCCATATTGAGTTTCAGTTTTTTACTCTCCTCCTTTCAAAATCCATAACTTTTTTTATGTGTATGGAGCTGTACGTGGCGTGTTTTCTGTGTGCAGAATATTCCATGCAGTCTACTAGGTAGCATGTAAGAAATTCCAAATGCTGTGAAATTGACAAAAAAAACGCATTTGCGCCATTTTCTTGTGGGCTCTGTTATTTTGACTGCCTCTGTGCATTCCAAACAACACTACCCCTCCATTCTTTGGGCCAGTTTGATTACAGTGATACCTGCTTTAGCTAAAAAAAAAAAATGTAAATGTCTTGTACATAAAACTATTTATTTCATTATGCCATATTGTGACGCTAAGAACTTTTTCATAATTTGGTGTACTGATCTGTGTAAGTTATCATTTTTTGCAGGACAAGCTGATGTTTTCTTTTCTAACATTTTCCGAACTGCACAACCTTTTGACCTGGGCGTATAGTCCCCAAATCTGTGTAAGGGGTGTGATATGAACTTTTAGTTTTTTTTATGTATGTATTTTTATGCCCCCTAGTGTACTTCAACCCTAGGGGGTCTGATCATTTATATCATAAACTACAATACTATTGAATTGCAGTTTAGGGTGATTTTACAACTGATCTGCAACGGTCTGCCTATGTCAGACTGTTACAGATCTTATTAAATGACAGGCTTGGAAACGTCTGTCATGGAAATGGATTGCTGCACCCTGATGAGCACATGTGTGAAAACAATCTATTTCAATGTGGCAGCATACATGCGCCACATGCATATAAGTTTAAATTTGCAGCATAGTTTTGGCACTATGCAGCAAACACCTGTTATGCATGAAGACGGCTCAGCATTCATATAGCATTCAGGACACGGTAACATAGTATTTCATCATGTGTCATTAAGGTGTTAAATGGTGATTTACATATAGAGATCTATGAAGCAGCTAGTTCAGATTACGGGATTTAAGGTCAGAGCGGGATTTGCGAATGTGATACATCGCATATAATATGGATGCATTGCCTTAGCCTGGCTTAACCCAATGTATAGTACCTGTCAGGCATAAGGGATGATAGTAGAACTGGCTGAACTTCCAAAATGTATTGAAGCCTCATGCATCTGTAGCAGATAATGGGGCTCATTTACTAAGGGTTGGGGATTGCACGGCTTGGACAGGTATTTAATTGTTTGCGCTGGGATTGTGTCGCACGCAATCGCTTTTTGGTGCTGCTGCGCCAGCTTCCATGTGACACAAATCGGGGGTCGGGCCGGTAAACTCTGTCGGAACTGAGCGGGGAAGTGATGCACGATCATAGTGAATCGCGGCACAGTGCATTATAGTCGGACAACGCACTTTCTGTGCCCCAATAAGTTGAAATCCAACATGCTTGAGCCTTTGGTTTTCAGGGACGTGGCTCCCTTCTCTTAATTTCTAATTTAAATGTTTCTATGTATATGAGTGTGTTCCATTCCTTTTGGAGATATTGTGAAAGGAGAGGAAGGACAAAGTGGGACACATCTATGGTATATCTCCATATGTAGCCATATGTATTGTGAAATTAAATAAAGGTTTTATCCTACATAGTAAACATTAGAATGTCAAAAGCTATCAAAACAACTGTTCACCCTGGTGCCTTCTGGGATTTTGTGCTATCATAGGTTAAAGGTTATGATCCGTCTCATTTAGTCATGATATCAAATGCTCTATAAGAGGTAACAGGGGCGGATAAGACTGCCATGGGCCCTGGACTGCATGAATATAATAGCACCTACAAGTCTGGAATCACTTCCTACTTCTGGTACTAGAATCAGCGTCTTGGGGAATGGAGTCCCTTATGCTGTTTGCAATCAGCAGTTTCAGGACCTTTGGAGGACCTTCAAAGCTCCTGAAATGGTTCTTGTGTACATGTGTATTGAGAGCTGGAATAGATGTAGGATATCATGGCTGAAGATCCTTCTCAGTATAAAATTTGGTCGGTGGTTTGGGTGGCCAAGGACCCCCTAGAAGACTATGGACTAAGGCTACCACCCAACCCCTTATATTATAATCCACTACTGGGTTACACACTGTAGAAAGCAGTCATATCTTACTATTTGAAGGTGTCTTGAGGTCATATTTAGAATACAGTGAAATAAAAAAAACCCTCAGCAATCCTTCAGATCACCTTCATAAATTATTAGAAGAATCCTTGGAATCCATCACCTCCAACCCTCTTCCAAAATTTCAAATAAATGTGCTGACCATATAATGTAACCACAAGCTCAGTGTATTCTAAGGTGAATTCATGCTTCAGCAGGCAAATACTCTGAATCATTTATAAAAGAAAATTCTTTTTTTTTCAGTTGCACATACCGTATATTCCGGCGTATAAGACGACTTTTGAAGACAGAAAAATCATCTGTCTTCTCTGGGGTCGTCTTATACGCCGGTAATCCCGACCGTCCGCCGTGTATTCACGGCGGCGGTCGGGTCCCGGTGCATGGAGAGGGCTCACACGCTGAGCCCTCTCCATAGCCGGTAAGTCTTTGCTGCATATTGCTAGCACCGATCGCGGGTGTTTTCACAGCGTGGGCTGCCGGCAAAGCTGCCGGCAGCCTCAAAAAGACCTGGCATCTTACCTGGGATCGCCACTCCCCGTGACGTCATCAACGAAAGACCCGAGGCTATTTCGTTTTAACCCCTTCATTACAATGTGCTGATAGCACATTGTAATGAATGAGAAAAATGAATGAGAAAAATATCCTGTAGTATGGCAGTATATGGTAGGATCGATCAGACAACCTAGGGTTAAAGTACCCTAGGGAGTCTGAAAAATAGTATAAATAAAAATAAAAAAAAGTTAAAAAAAAAAATAATAATAAAAAAACCTAAAATTTCAAATCACCCCCCTTTCCCTAGAACTGACATAAATATAAATAAACAGTAAAAATCATAAACACATTAGGTATCGACGCGTCCGAAAATGCCCGATCTATCAAAATATGATAACGGTTTTTCAATGCGTTTAACCCCGTAACGGAAAATAGCGCCCAAAGTCGAAAATGGCACTTTTTTGCCATTTTGAAAAATATAAAAAAATCTATAAAAAGTGATCAAAAGGTCGTACAGTCCTAAAAATGATATCATTGAAAATATTATCAAATTTCGCAAAAAATTACACCACCCACAGCTCCGTACAACAAAGTATAAAAAAGTTATTAGCGCCAGAAGTTGGCAAAATCAAAAAAATAATTTTTGTACAGGAGGTTTTCATTTTTGTAAATGTATAAAAACATTATAAAACCTATAAAAATTTGGTATCCCCTTAATCGTACCGACCCAAAGAATAAAGTAGACCTGTCATTTGGGGTGCTCAGTGAAAGACGTAATATCCAAGCCCACAAGAAAATGGCGCAAATGCGTTTTTTCACCATTTTCATTGCATTTGGAATTTTTTTCCCGCTTCTGAGTACATGGCATGGAATATTTAATAAAATAAAAATTTAAGGTACAGTATGGTAACATTTACAGTAAAATGGAAGATGGTAATGTTGTTGTTGTATGCCTTATGTTTATGAGCGACAGTTTTCCTGCTATATACCTGCATGTCATAAGAATTTACATTAAAAAAAGGACCATGTTAAATTCAAATCTTTTTTTTGTTAATTTTTACCGGTGTTTTGTATGCGTTGGAAAAGGGGTAGTCTTATACGGCGAATATATCTTAAACTCTATATTTTAAACAGGAAAGTAGGGGGGTCGTCTTATACACCAGGTCGTTTTATACGCCGGAATATACAGTAAATTTTTTTTTCCAACTTATGAATTAATTTTTATTTTGAATTTTGGAGGTCAAAGGAAATCTACTATCAAAATCATCAGGGACACTTACTCATAGATCCAGTTGCTGTGACTGTGGTAATCTTCTTATATTTGTTATCCATGGCCTCCTTCGAGGAGTGGACGTGGATGTCTGATATCTGTCAGGTGCTGAGTAACTTTGAGGAGTCAACACAGATGGTCAGTGGCGATGCCGCGATCATCAGCCTCACCATCCCGCTGCTTGGCCTGTTGAAAAACTCTCTGGTCAGCATGAAGTCGGAAGCTTTGCGCTCGTCACAAGAGACGGGGGAAGAAGATTCCCTTGTTGATAGCCAAAGCACCCTCAGGTCTGTTTCTCAGCGCATATCGGAGGAGGTGGAGGAGGATGAGGAGGAAGAGGAGGAGAATGTTGGCGAGACAGCACCTTTAATCTACTACTAGTTCACTGCCTCCATACATGGTCCCCTTATCAAACGAGCTGTGTCAGGCAGAATTTTCAGGTGTTTCACCAGATACATAGTGGAACTCGGCGCGTCTGTCGCCGCCATGCTGGAGACCTGCAGTTGCAATCATAGAAGCGCAATATGGATGCCCCATACTGTCGCTCTTAATCATGGAAGTCCTCTCCATGGCTGCCTCCAAATGTCGTCCCCTTATCAAACGAGCTGTGTCAGGCTCATTTTTCGGGTGTTTCACCAGATACGTTATGGAACTTGGTCACTATGTCGCCACCATGCTGTGTTATCGACTAAATATACCGTCAACCTTTTGTTCACATAGGAAATCATTTCAGCGCTTCTTGCTCACCTCCTTTGGTTCCTCTCTGCCACCCATTGGTTTGAAGCCTGAGTCCATTTAGGGTATGTCGCCATGACACTCTCTAGCCTGCTGCCGCTGCCTCTGCATGCCGTCCCCTATAGTGTCAGGGTCAATTATTGGATGTTTTAGATGCTATCTAGCTTCATTCTGTCACTCTGTCATGGCCATGCTGTTGCCCAAGGATCTGGCGGGTGAGGGGAATGTAAAACAGATTAGCAAGAAGCGCTGAAATAATATTGGTAAATGATAAAGTTTGCCAGTATATTTGTGGATTACAAGCAGGTGGCGACAAAGTAAACAGTTTGTTTTGTGGAGCCATGAAAACAACCACAAATTCTGCCTGACACAGCGCGTTTTTGATAATGGGACCATGTGTATGCCTAAAGTTTCATGTGCCAGTGCCGCTGGCACTGGCTCCAGTCTCCTTTCGAATACAGTTTTAAAATAATAACCCTCATCCATAAGCTCTGTATATGCTGCAGCTGCCCCCCCTACCTCTTCCTCTCTTATCTCAGTCTATCGCCCAACCCGTGCTCTCTTGATATCCGCCAGTGATCTTAGATTAACCTCTAAACCCTAGTGCGGCTACCCTCCCACTCTCGCGTCTCCAAGACTTCTCGTATAGCTCAGCAATTCCATAGATGCTCTGCCCCTGGACTTCAGACTAACTCCTAACCTCAAAGTTTCAACGTTCCTCTTAAAACCCATTTCTTAGGCAATGCCCTTAACACTCATTAACTGCATGAAGTTTTAACTCTTCTACTAACCCGTCCTTTGTCGTACTCCTCCATCTGTTTCCAGCACCACAGGCCACACAACTTCTCTGCAGTCCCATTCAAACCTGGACCTGGTATATAAGACACCCGCCTGTTGTCCATACAAATGTTTGCTCTGTTTCCATCACATTTGTATTTGTTGCCTATGATGTGTAAAAGCGCTAAACGGAATATATATGCGCTGATTAATATAAATTATTATTATTATTATTTTATTATTATTATGGAGTCAGTGAACAGTTAGTAGATTAAAGGTGCTGCAGTTAAAACTAAATGTGGTATTTGGGATTTGGATGGAGCTGGGGCGCTCCGCTTCCATGGCGAGGCCCTTTCGCCCATCCAAGCCCCTGTCCTGGACAGCATCAACTTTCTCTCCCAGACAGCATCTTCTAGACCTTTTGTAATAGATCAAGTGTAGTACGTTCCCTTATAAGTTTGGGTATGCGGGTGGGGGTAGCACAGATGCGGCAAGGAAGCGCTGAAATAATATCGGTAATGTGATAAAATTTGCCCAGTATGTGATTACACAAGCAGGGTGGCGACAAGTTCCACAAATTTTGATTGTGAATGCCTGTATACTTCCTTGGCTTTGTGGCCTTTAGCGCCTACGCCAGCAGTTTGAGCACCGGCCTGCTTGTCGCTCAGCCGACGTGACTCGCGCTGTGCCTAGACTACCGACTTGTGGCGCCAGCCCCCGGATGGTAATCTTCATTGTGATTGATTTTGAGGTAGGGGTACTGTGATCTTGACTCTGATTATGATGGTAGGCCTTGATACCCTGCAGGATCCCCCAATCCGGCGTCTGGCAGTTTAAGAATATGACCAGCCCCAGTAGTCAGCTCTTTCCCAGCCTGTCATCACAGTTAAGTTTAGTAGCGTTCTTATATAGTTTTGGGATATGGCGGGTGAGGGAATGTAAACGATTCGCAAGAGCGCTGAAATAATATTCCGTAAATGGTAAAAGTTTGCCAGTAGATACTTTGTGGTGATACCACAGAGGTGGCAACAATTACCACTTGGATGGTGGAATCATGAAACAACCCCAATTTCGGCCTGACACACCCTCGTTTTGATAAGGGGACATGTAATGAGGCGCTATATGGACGACTTTTGGAGGTCGCATGGAGACTTGTGAGGCTGCATGGATGACAATTATTGGATCATGCCCTGTATTTTGCGTCCAAAAAAGTTTTTACAAACCAGAGGAGCCAGGTAGGTGCCTCCCAGAAAAATGAAATAGATGAGTGCTTATTGGCAGTCCAAAAAGTTTTCAAACCAGAGAACAGGTGGTGGCCCTCCAAAAAAATAGATTTGAGTGCTGTATGTTGCGTCCAAAAAGTTTTTCAACCAGAGGATCAGGTAAGGTTGCCCGTCCGAAAAAATTGATAGATTGAGTGCCTGTAATTGGAGCCAAAAAATTTTTCAACAGAGGAGCATGTAGGTGGCCCTCCAGAAAAATGAAATAATTGAATTGCCTTATGTGGAATCACAAAAAGTTTTCAACCAAGTAGCAGGTAGGTGGCCCTCCAGAAAATTGAATAGATTGAGTGCCTGTATTGGCGTCCAAAAAAGTTTTTTCAAACAGAGGAGAATAGGTAATGTGCCCTCCAGAAAAAATTGAATGAATTGGATTGCCTGTATGTGGCACTCCAAAAATTTTTTAAACAGATACCGGTAGGTGGCCTCACTAAATTAATGCATAAAGTACTATAGCTAGAGCAGTGGGCCCTGTTCAAAAATAGCCAGTTTCGAAACTTATAAGAACGCTACTACACTTGATCTTATACAAAAGGTTCTTAGAAGTGCTGTTTGGGGAGTAGCCTAGAGACAGGGGCTTGGATTGGTGAAAGCTCGCCTGGCAGCGGAGCACCAGCTCCATGCCAAGATCCAACTAACATAGTTTTAACTGCAGCACCTTTAATCTACTACTAGTTCACTGCCTCCATACATGGTCCCCTTATCAAACGAGCTGTGTCAGGCAGAATTTTGGGTTGTTTTCATGGCTTCCATGTGAAAACTTTTGGTCGCCACCTTGCTTTGTGTTAATTTCCCACAAAAATATACTGGCACACCAAAACTTTATCATGTAACGATATCTATTTGGCGCTTATGCTCCTCCTTTGGTTCCTCTCTGCCACCCATTGGTTTGAAGCCTGAGTCCATTTAGGGTATGTCGCCATGACACTCTCTAGCCTGCCGTTGCTGCCGCTGCCTCTGCATGCCGTCCCCTATAGTGTCAGGGTCAATTATTGGATGTTTTAGATGCTATCTAGCTTCATTCTGTCACTCTGTCATGGCCATGCTGTTGCCCATAATTTTGGCATAATGGTGCGATGGGTATTTTATATACAGCCCCCTCATGGATATTTTATATACAGCCTCCTCATGGGTATTTTATATACAGCCCCCTCATAGATATTTTATATACAGCCCCCTTATGGTTATTTTATATACAGCCCCCTCATGGATATTTTATATACAGCCCCCTCATGGATATTTTATATACAGCCCCCTCATGGATATTTTATATGCAGCCTCCTCATGGTTATTTTATATACAGCCGCTATGGTTATTTTTTTTATAAAGCCCCCTTTAGCCCCTATGGTTTCATTAGAAACAGGTTCCCTCATCCTCAAGGATCCTTATATATAGCCTTCTGTGCCCCCCACCCCCCAGCAGCTCTGGGCCCCAGCTCTTGCCCAGGTCTACCCAGTGTTGGTGCCGGCTCCCATTCTGTAGATCAAAAAATCACAATCCTTGTGCAATCTTAAACATGAGATAATTATCTTTAATATAACAATAACATGTTTCTAGGTACAGCACAACCATAGATAAGGGCATCAGACATAACCCTCACCCTGCAACCTCTAGAAGTGACTCACCCCAGGCAAAATATGACTCTTCTCTGATGATATTTATATAAATTTGGAGGATATTTTGATATGTAAATAGGTTTCATATAAAAGAGGGAATTCTACAAAGGACCTTTTATTCCCGACCTGAGGGTGCTGGCAGTTAAATTGGGTAAAATCTGGTGCCCTTTAAGGGAGATAACCATCTCTGTACATGTTTCAAAATGTCTATAGAATTTACCCCAATGGTAATCCTGCAGTCATTCTGCAAAAGTCAGAAACCAACCAAACCAGATATTTTTCTTCATCGCTTGTCCATAAATATTTATGACCCCATGTGACAAGACAAACTCTCTGCAAAAGATTTTTAGAACTTGTAAATACTAAGATAAAGGAAACCACATTCTCTTATATGGTAAGAAGCGCACCATAGACCCAGTATCACTGACATCATCCCAGCTATCACACCAGGTACAGGTTCTCATGTAATATATAGCACGCGCTGTTGCTATGCCAACACAGTTATGCTTAATGTTAGCTTATGGTTCCAGTCCAGAAATACTTAAACTGCATTCCATCAGATGATATAATGGTGTTAAATTATTTGGAAAATCACTTAGATACTGAAGTGTCAGTTTAATAGACTCTTCCCATATGCTAGGACTGGAGATAGTACATTACCAGGTTATCTAATGTTTTGTTACCAGTAACTCAAATACAGTGATCAACTACTACCAGAATGGGTTTCCTGGTCCTATATAGTGGTCCTATATATATATATACACTCACCGGCCACTTTATTAGGTACACCTGTCCAACTGCTCGTTAACACTTAATTTCTAATCAGCCAATCACATGGCGGCAACTCAGTGCATTTAGGCATGTAGACATGGTCAAGACAATCTCCTGCAGTTCAAACCGAGCATCAGTATGGGGAAGAAAGGTGATTTGAGTGCCTTTGAACGTGGCATGGTTGTTGGTGCCAGAAGGGCTGGTCTGAGTATTTCAGAAACTGCTGATCTACTGGGATTTTCACGCACAACCATCTCTAGGGTTTACAGAGAATGGTCCGAAAAAGAAAAACCATCCAGTGAGCGGCAGTTCTGTGGGCGGAAATGCCTTGTTGATGCCAGAGGTCAGAGGAGAATGGGCAGACTGGTTCGAGCTGATAGAAAGGCAACAGTGACTCAAATCGCCACCCGTTACAACCAAGGTAGACAGAAGAGCATCTCTGAACGCACAGTACATTAAACTTTGAGGCAGATGGGCTACAGCAGCAGAAGACCACACCGGGTGCCACTCCTTTCAGCTAAGAACAGGAAACTGAGGCTACTATTTGCACAAGCTCATCGAAATTGGACAGTAGAAGATTGGAAAAACGTTGCCTGGTCCGATGAGTCTCGATTTCTGCTGCGACATTCGGATGGTAGGGTCAGAATTTGGCGTCAACAACATGAAAGCATGGATCCATCCTGCCTTGTATCAACGGTTCAGGCTGGTGGTGGTGGTGTCATGGTGTGGGGAATATTTTCTTGGCACTCTTTGGGCCCCTTGGTACCAATTGAGCATCGTTGCAACGCCACAGCCTACCTGAGTATTGTTGCTGAGCATGTCCATCCCTTTATGAGCACAATGTACCCTGTAACATCTGATGGCTACTTTCAGCAGGATAATGCGCCATATCATAAAGCTGGAATCATCTCAGACTGGTTTCTTGAACATGACAATGAGGTCACTGTACTCAAATGGCCTCCACAGTCACCAGATCTCAATCCAATAGAGCATCTTTGGGATGTGGTGGAACGGGAGATTCGCATCATGGATGTGCAGCCGACAAATCTGCGGCAACTGTGTGATGCCATCATGTCAATATGGACCAAAATCTCTGAGGAATGCTTCCAGCACCTTGTTGTATCTATGCCACGAAGAATTGAGGCATTTCTGAAGGCAAAAGGGTGTCCAACCCGTTACTAGCATGGTGTACCTAATAAAGTGGCCGGAAAGTGTGTATATATATATATTGCCATAGGGTTTGTTCATAATAATCAGAATTATAATAGAATAGACCTCCAACTCATGGAAAATCTCTATAGCAAAGTGTTAAAGGGGTTTACCCACAAACTTAAGTTAGGTCCTATCCACAGGATCTCGGCGCTTTGCAATTTCCATCAGCTCCATAGAGATTAAAGGGGTTATCCAGGTTTTAAAAATTACTGAGGGCCGGGCTGGGGAGGGCTAGTTAAAAATAATAAACATGTACTTACCTCGTCTGGCGCCGCCGATTTCTCGCACCGAGGCCGGTCTTCTGTATGCGCAGTTTCATTACAAGGGTGCTTGCTTACAACACTGAGAGATAGGGATGGATGGGAGGAGCCGGCCACATCGCGGACAGGAAGTTCCCTGTGCACGGCTTCTGTGCCCCTGTAAACAAACAGGGGCACAGATCGAAGGGAACGCGGCGCAGGACGTCGGCGGCGCCGGAGGAGGTAAGTACATGTTTATTATTTTTAAATAGCCCTCCTCAGCCTGGCCCTCAGTAATTTTTAAAACCTGGATAACCCCTTTAATGGAGCAGAATGGTCATGCACAGCCGTCTGCTCCATTAGTCTGGCGGAGTGGCGAGGGGTCTGACGGACCCCTCATTTCGCAATATGTTGGGGGTCTCAGCACTGAGCACTGATCGGCAAGTTAGGCCCTATCCCGTGCACAGGGCCTAACTTTAGTTTGTGGGAAAACCCCTTTGGTAATTGGTTTGCACTTGGTTTTGGGGCCCAGGGCAAGTGTAAATAAAGTGTCTCCATTCTAACTAGAGATAAGTGCTTGACAACGGACTATTATAGTGGAAAGTCCTTTTTTTCACCTAGGAAATCACTATGGAGCACATTTACTTACACGGCGTTGTCCGCCGGAATGCACATCTGCCGTGATTCCTGAAGATCGTGCGCCCGATTTCCTGTATGTGTCGCTTCCCAGGTCAGGTCTGCCGGAGTTCTGCTTCTTCCTCCCGGTGTATGTGAGTGCATGTCTTGTGACACAAATTGAATTGTTAAATTCCGCGCATAGTCTGAATCCGTCGGATTGTCCGACGGCCCGCCCCCCAATGTGTGTTGTGTGAAAGCTGGTGCGATTGCAACACAAAAAGATTGCGTGCGACACAATCCCCGAAAAATCGGAAACCAGACGGAAATTCAGCCGCGGGACCCTTAGCAGGTAAGCCCCATTGTTTGTATGCCAATACAATGATTTTTATGGATTTTAAAATAAATTGGCAACAAATAAAAATATGAATATTTCAAGGACACTGGATGGTGTTTTATTTGATGCTTTTTTGGATACCTGCTAATCGGTCGGAGGGTTTGAGCATCGATGGATATATAAAGTGAACCTAGCTACATGGGAGGTAAGCGAGCGCCTTACTATCCACTTTATTGTGGGAAAAACCTTTTTTTCTGTTAGCGCTAAATGAACATATTCGTAGATTCTGTTCCAAACCAAATCTGAATATTTTCTGATTCGCTTTGGACTCATCTTGTATATACAATAACAAAAGGAGTTAAAATTTCATGGTTTTTCGTTATTGTTCCTGTTAGGCTTCCCTTTATCATCTTTTTAGTAAAAACTGAAAAATAAACAATTTATTAAAAAAAGGAAACAAGTTAGGACCTAAAACGGGGTTATACATCAACTTCCAGAACAATAAAAGCAACATCGGACCAAACCCAGTAGATAGGACCTGAATCAAATCTTACAAAAATTTTGTCAAAGCTTTAGGAAAGCGAATCTTGAATTATTTGTTCATTTCTAGTTCCAACACTGCAACTGCTGTTGATTTACTAAATGTCCCGGTGGAAAATGCTAAATCACTGTGACCAATTAGTAGTGAGGCTGTCCTGTGACCTCAAATACTTCCAGCCAATTGGGAGTTTGGTGGACCAACAAGAACAACAATATCTCCCAAAAATATCTGTGGGATGTGTCAAAGTCAAGTGTCTGAAAAACATTATGTTGGCCATATAGCTGTGTGTAAATAACATGAGACGGAAATGAATGCAGCCATACATACACTAACACTTACAATACATTGTACAATGTGTGGCAAAATGTCAAATATCTAAAGTACTCCACAAATGAATAGCGGCCTTTGTCCGGTGCTGCATAGTCGTCTCCTATAACCATAACATAGCATATAAGAAAATTACCAAGTTATGCCACTTCTAAGAAACCTAAACACACATTAAACCTCCTCTGTTCTCTATCCCACCACTAAGGCTACCCAAACACACAAAGGACACAAGCCAGGCACACACATGTAAAGTTTAGTGCAACGCCCCTGCCAATGTATTGGCAAGGGAGTAGTTGTGAATAAGGCCCTCTACCTTACCTGTCACCACTCATCACTTGAGCCTGCGCAACTCACCTAAGGGATAATGCAGAAAGTCTAACGTATTACCTGTCCTGCCTGAACAGGTAATAGTTAAGTGGGTGAATCATCTTAACCAATGATGCTTACAAGTTGCTGCCTTGTAAACTGGAGTGTAATTGGAGAGGTCCTGACCAGAACAATAAAACCCCCTGGGCAGGGAGGAGCAAGGTCTCTTTACCACCAACTCTCTTTGAGAGCACACCTCTTAGACCTGATCTGGTGGTCTCTCTGCAGAGCAGAGAGTCAGATCTGCTGTCAGAGTGAAGAGAGAGACAATGTCAGTACACCATCAGTACTGACACAGAACCTAATCCCAGGACCAGATTCAGGAGACTCAGAGCTGCAGCATCCACAACGGAACACAGCTCCATCCCAGCCTGCATCTACTACCAGGCTGGTGCACTATTCCTGAGGACCCTCTCCATGACCACTCCAGTAATCCGAATCTGCTGTGAGATCGTGCGCGAAGACCCGAAGAGAGCCGAATGACCTCAAGAGGAGCCGGAGAGGAGCCGACGATTTCCCGGAAAGCCACTGAGGTTGTCCGAAACACGGGAGACACACAGTCTGCAGTCAAGCATGCTCGCAGTGTGTAAGGGGTTAAACACTCTGGATCTGAGTTTTTTCGATCCCAGGTGTTAGTGCCGGGTCTGAGCTGTGATGTCACAGCCCAAATCCTGCACTAACAGGACCTGATGTCCTGCAATCTTCTTCTGACGTAAAAAGGCGGCAGCTCACAAGAAGTACCCTCAATATCAAAACTTGATACGGCGGTCATTAAGGGGTTAATAATGTTACATCCACAGCAGCCCCATTACAAAATGAAGAAGGGCCCATGTCATTAAATAAAGAAATGATAAACTCCTTACTCACCTCCAGCGCTCCGTCCATGGGGTCCACTCATCTCTAAAAAGCAGTGATGTTTCTTCTCCAGCCTCTGAGCTTGACACATCTTCAGCAAAAGATGAAAACTCTCATTATCTGTGTGCGCTATATAAATAAAGGAATTATAATTATTAATTTAAGAATGAAGTGGAAGACCTCGCAATGAATAACAAGCGGAACAGGTAGTTCCTCTCCTGTAGCAGTGATGTGTAACAGCGCCATCTACTGGTAACCTATATTCATATACTAGAAATAAACGCAGCTTTCTTATAGTTGTGAATATGGATGTATCAGGACTTGTTACATTGTTTCTCCAGTGTTAGTGCAGAACCTCCCAAGATGGCAGTAACATAACCCCCTGTGTGTGTCTGTGCGGTGCCCATGATCCAGACAGGGTCTGCCCTGTAGTAACAGCTCCATGCCCCTATTTGGCATCTTTAGGAGCTGGCATGGAGCCAGGACATGCGCTGCAGCCTGGAGAGGGCACACTCAGCAGTGGCCATTGTGCAGAGCTCCCATGGCAGCCATGGAGGTGGAGGAGAGTCAGTGTGAAGCTGAGATCCAGGAGGAGAACAAGAAAATTGACATGTCTTTGGGTAGGTGACAAGTAATACTCCTGTGCTATAACTGTGGAAAGTTCTCTGCTGACGTCACTAGTGCTATTTATACTGCACATGTGCTCAGAGATGTACTATAGTGGTATATAGTGGAATATAATAACCCTAGACACTATTGCTGACCAATTATTTCATTCTGATGTTGAGTCTGTACATGCTTCCTGAAAGTGTGAATTCACCCTAAAGCTGATAGATATGGCAAATTATGTGATTATCATTAATGATTATTATTATATGTGTCCCAAGTTCTGAAAACGTGTCCTGATTGTCAGATCATTACACATCCATTAGGGTCAGAAGCTGTGATCACAACGTTTACATTGTAGGGTCATTTCCCTTCTATACTGTATAGTATGTACAGTATGGCAGCACGAAATTCATTAAATGTTCATGGTGGTTTCCGGGCTTGGCTTAACCCCCCCCCCACCCCCACCCCCTCATCCCTCCAGTTAAAGCACTCAATCACTGCTGGCAGTGAGAGCACATTCCAGCAAATAATTGATATTGTTTGTGTTATGAAAAGTTCTACCACTTTCTGTATCAATTCTTCACGTTTTTTCTAGATCTCTGCTTGATGTAATGCAACTGGAATCTTCATTTGTTTTTTACTTCTTGTAGATAAGGGCTCATTATAACACATTGGGGCACATTTACTAAGGGTCCGAATCACATTTTTCCGCCAGGTTTCCTGAATTTTTCCTATTGGGGGCGTGGCCGTCAGAAAACCCGACGGATTCGGAAAAACAGCGGAGTTAAAAAAAATTTGTGTCGCAAAAATAGCACTCACATACACCGAGACGTAGGAGGTGAATTACGGCGGACTTCAGCACAGCAGCGACACCTGGTGGACATCGGGCCCACGACCTTAGTGAATCCCGGCAGAACCCGAATCAGTGTCGGAGAAAGCGCCGCTGGATCGGGACTGGACCGGGTAAGTAAATCTGTCCCATTGGGGCACATTTACTTACCCGGTCCTGCGGAGTTCACCAAAGTGCATTGTCCGATGATAATGCGCTGTGCCGCGATTCACTAAGATCGTGCGCCCGATATCCAGCATGTGTCGCTTCCCCACTCAGGTCCCCAGAGTTCACCTTCTTCTTCCCGCTGCATGTAAGTGCTTGATCTTGCAACGCAATTTGAAAGTTCAATCCCACGCTCAGTCTGAAACCAGTCGAATGGTCCAACGCCATCCCTCCCCTCCCCTCGATTTCTGTTGCATGAAAGCCAGCGCAGCTGCGCCACAATCCGATCATGTGTAACACAATCCCCAGTTAAAAACCTGTCCCAGTGGCGCAAATCCCAAAAAACGTTGGATAAATAGTAAATAAGCCCCAAAGTATAACCAGAGCTGTGTGTTATAACAAGCGGTGCAGCCTGTGTGACATCACATGACCATGGACAGGTCATGGAGATTCCTGTTGTATGACAGCAAACAGAGATCTTAAAAGCTGTGATGAATTTATACCAAAAGTATATTGGAAAATTGTATAATTTTTCATGGGACAAACCATATCAAATAATTGTTGGAATGTGCTTAAAGTGGACAACCACTTTAATTATTTCTACCAGCACTCATGATACAATCATTAAGCCTTGTAAATAGTAAATAGCCCTTATATTCTGAATTTCTATTCACACTGAAAGCTGGGGCTTATAGTTCATCAAAAGCTGTCACAGTTGTCCTATATCTTGTACTATTTTATCCAGTAAAACAGTGACTCACACATAGAATGGGCACAGTATGAGGAGTTTGGCAGCACCCATAGAAGCTACAGAAGGTTATTTTTAGCCAGATATGAGTCAACACCGACTAATATAACCAAGACTGATGACTGCTCACACCCATAAAATGCTTCCTGTTAAGTGGCCACTCATTGATCAAGGCTCAGGTATCCATAGTATTACCAGCAGGGAATCTTTACCATCCGATCAGTCACATATGTCAGATATTACAGAGAAAATAAATAAATAACAATTTCTGTATCTTATGTATTCAATATTTTCACTTTGATCAAAGTAAATTGTATGCAGATACCTTCAAGCCTGAGCAGGGAGTCTTGTATATGTCGTCTTCTGGTTAAAAATGCTTCCATGTAACTGCAGCATACACTTAAGACGTCTTCAAAGAATCGAGACGCTTTGATATATTATTTACAGGTACATGTGTTTGGTTGTTAAAAATATTACTCTCGTTACAATGTGTAATCTGTCTGGATGGTGATCAGAAGAGCAGCAAGTCAGATCTGTATGTATTCTGCGTAGAAGCAGAACCACAAATACACAATGGATTCAAAAGCCCAAAATATCAACCTCACCCTGTACTGTGCAGGGTGTAATGTGTTCTTCACACATATTGTTCTTCAAATACTATTGCGGAGAACACCGTTCTGCACGCGTGTCTCCGGAACAGATTGCAGATGTTCCCGAACATCTGCAATCTGTTCTGCACTGTGTTCTTTCACTGTTTTCTTCAATTAAACAATTAAATTAAATGTTTTAATTGTATCTTTTTACTGTTCTTCACTTTTTTTTTTTAAATTAAATGCTCGTTATCGAGCAGGGCAAATACTCGTCCGAGCAACGAGCCGGTCCGAGTATGCTAATACTCGACCGAGCATCAAGCTCGGACGAGTATACTCGCTCATCACTAGTTTTAACCCTTTAACTGGGGGGGGGGGGGGGGAGAGAAAATAACACATACGTAAACTGATAGATAGAACGGTGGGTTTTTCCTTACGAAGGCCAAATACATATGGATAGAGCTTGACTTTATAGTTGAGCTCCCCATCTCCACAACTTTACAATACTAGTGGATGGGAGGATTAAAAAACAGTATGCAGCAACTGTGAGAACTAAGAAAACAATAGATTTGACAGAAATAAGGTTTTATATGCGTGGTGCTGATGACAGGTCCCCTTCAAGTGCCACAGAAATAGACAATGGGGCACATTTAATTACCCGGTCCTAGGAGTTCACAGAAAGTGCATGTTTCAACGATCATGCGTTATGCCGCGCTTCACTAAGACTGTGCGCCCGATTTCCTGCATGTGTCGCTTCCACGCTCAGGTCTGCCGGAGTTCACCTTCTTCCTGGTGCATGTAAGTGCATTGTCTTGCGACACAAATTGAATCTTAAATCCCGCGCTCAGTCCGAAATCAGTCGGATCGTCCAACAGCATGGCACCCGATTTCTGTCGCATGAAAGCCAAAATCTGGTCGGGTGCGACACAATCCCCAGTTAAATACCTGTCACAGCAGCACAATCCCCCAAAATGTCGGAAAATCCAACGAAAGTAAATTAACCCCAATATCTTAGATTTGATTGCAGCATTAGTTTTAATTCCAAGATCTACACAAGTTGTAGAAATAGGGAGAGGAAAACAGTATAAATGGTTTATGATTGTTATTTATTTCTATCCATCCAAACTATGCAAACTCCGATTAAATTCCATACCCCATGTCCACGGTAATAGAGCCTTGTGGACATAATATTTCCCCAGTTCCCCTGGGAGCACTAGACACGTGGCTTTGTTTGTGCTGTCATCCTGCATTATCTCCGGCACAGGCGCTCGGGCAGCATCTCGCCACTTCACAAATCCTTTGTGCTCATAATACACTTTCAGACTACAGTCACCCTTGAGGCACAATTTCAATTTCTAAGAATGTAAAGGAAGGTGGAGAGATGAGAATATACATTTACAAAGGGAACCAGGGCAGTGATTGTGGAATAATCAGAAAAAAACACACTCATTTTAATGGGGCGGCCTTCAATAGCCGAATACAGGACCATTAATCTCAGGACAGACGCGAGGCACTGGGGGGATCATTATTCAGGGAGCGCATAGCTCTGCACATACTGAAGGCTTGTACCTTTAGGGGGATTTCTAGCCTATTAAACATGAATATAATATTTTGGTGTGTGCAGAGTCATTGCTGAAACCTCTGAAGACCTTCCACGATTTTCATTCCTGTAGAAGAAAGGTTGTGTCTGTAATAACAGCAGGATTTATTCTATATGTCAATCTATCTGTCTTTTGGAAGGGCACACTAATAATCGATCGTAGTGCACACTAGTTTGGGTGACTGTTCACTTATTGAATTTATCTCTATGGACTTATCTCGAGCCTATATCCAAAAGCAAATGAGGAGATCCCTTCTACACCACCAGGTACAGCTGTCAGAATCTGTAGAGATTTCCAGCATATTTTATGGATATAATTCTCATGCTAAAGGGAACCAGTCACATTTTTCACAAATACAGCTAGTGAACTCTATTAACTAAATGGTACCCTATTGCACGTCAAAGGGGGTGTGGCCTCCTTGGCTCAGTCCAATGGCTCCGCCCCATGTTCCATGCCTCTTATCACCATTCAGCACTTTATGTCATGTGACCAAGGTGATGTCATCTAATGTCCTTTACCCTCTAACATTTGTAAAAATCTACCCCATTTATGTATCTGATCACATGAAATTGCAGAATGTGCTCATGGACTTCTGCCTCCATGTAGGCATGCTGTGATTTCAGTTGATTAGATACATACATAGGGTGAAAAATGTGGTTCACTTTAGGCTCTGACATCTTGATGTTAGATATCACAGTATACTTTCAGAAGTCTTTTGGAGACCAAACCTTATATATTTTGGCTGTACAAGGGTGACCTATATGACAATAATTCTTTATTTATATAGCGCACACATATTAAGCAGCGCTGCACAGAGCTTGCCAAATCAGTCCCTGTCCCCAATGGGGCTCACAATCTAATCAACCTATCAGTGTGTTTTGGAGGAAACCCACACAAACATGGAGAACATACAAATTCTTTGCAGATGTTGACCCTGGGACTTGAACCCAGATCCCCAGCGCTGCAAGGCTGTAATGCTAACCACCGTGCTGCCCTAATATATTAGTATTAGACTTATGTTTCGGCTGATATATGTTCTTATAAGATACATGATAATCTCTTAAATTAGTCTGACAACCCCATTGCAGGGCTACAGTGATATGTTCGCTTCGGTTCTAAATAGAAGTCTACTTCCACCTATCAATCAATCAATGGCCAATATAATCAGCATGGATTGCTCTGTTGATAAACATGGGAGTGACAACGGTTCTGTTCTTCAGAATAAGACCAGATTGTATAGATGTGTATACAGATGTGATCAATATAGACTTGTCTTCTACGGCATAGTCCATCATTAAATGGCCCCATCCCAGAGCGGAGTTGATGATCATTGTTGAATCTATTTGCCTTCTAGTGTTACAGAGAGTTAAGTGTCATTGGGCCCGGATCATACAGATGACACAGAAACTGGTAAGAAGTAGCAGCTGTGGCCCCCGCTCACTGTGACACACGACTTATTTGACAGGAACAGTTGCTAAAAGGAAAATCTGCATCGGCTTTCACTCGCTGGACATTTTCTGCAGAATCCTGTCATGTCATACAGTTAATTGCAATCCTGTCATAATGGAGGAAATAACAAGGACATGTATCTATTATGCATTCATTGGCTTCAAAGATCTTCCCCTCCCACAATAATATTCAGAACGACAGAAAAGATGAAAGAATAGAAGAAGGGAGTCCTGTCTGCTAGGATTGATAGAGGCTGCTTCCTAGAGGTGCGATACGTTCTTCATCAGCTGAAGTGTAGAGCGTTAGTAGCAGGATAAGACTATATGATACAGTGGGGCAGATTTACTTACCTGGTCCTGTCGCGATCCAGCGGTGCGTTCTCCGACGAGGATTCGGGTGTTCCGGCGATTCACTAAGGTCGTGCGGCCGATGTCCACCAGGTTTCGCTGCTGCGCTGAGGTCCGCCGGAGTTCACCTGGTTCTTCTCAGTGCATGTGAGTGCTTGATTCTGCGACACACTTCATTTTTTAAATTCTGCGTTTTTTCCGAATCCAACGGGTTTTCCGTCGGCTTGCCCCCCCCCCCCCCCCGATTTCTGTCGTGTGAAAGCCGTCACGATTGCGCCAAAATCAGATCGCGTGCTCCAAAATCCCGGCAGAATTCAGCACAAAAAGAAAAAAGTCGGGAAACCCGACGAAAGTCGCTCTTAGTAAATGAGCCCCAGTATCTTTTCATCTGCTTTACACTATAGGAGGGTAGAACATTGTAACACATTGTCATCGATTTTTTTGGCATTTGCAGTGTAATGTATTAATTGTGGAGGACTGGCCTAGGATTCATTTAGGTACAGTAGTCTAGTTTCTTCCCACAGGAGTTGCAGAAACAGACATAGTAAAGGTCCATGGGTCCTGAAATATAACTTCAACATAACTTGACGGGCTTTGATTTAGTGGCTCAATTCATCCCCCACACACACAGTAATTATATTGTACTTCATCCCACTCCAAAATTTCACATTAATGTTGCTTCCCTCATATCTTTTAGTGTGGTATAGAAAGACTTTAATGAAAAATTATAATTACTAACTATTTGGGTGCGTAGTCGTAGTCATAGCCATGAAACAGTTGTACACATCAGCACTGGGGACCTGGGTTCAAGTCCCATCCAGGTCATCAAAGAGTTTTCATATTCTCTCTGTGTTTGATTGGGTTTCCTCTGGGTCCTCCTGTTTCTTCCCACACTCCAAAACATACTAGAAGGTTGGTTAGATTGTGAGGCCCATTGGAGACTGGGACTGATTTGGAAGCACTGAGTAATCTGTGTGCGCTATATAAATAAAGAAATTATTATTATTATTATTATTATTATTTTTATTATTATAATAAACAGAACATAACATTTCCAGTGAGCATCGAGATACCATGAAGAATAGCCATGACACAGGTATTGTGTCAAGTGGATTGTCAGTAGATTGTATAGAAGTTAGTATCTTTTTATTTATTTTGATCACCTGTTATGCTTTGGTAAGGGAATGCCTGAATGACTGAAAGAATAGACAAGGACAGTGAGCCATAAGACAAAACTCCTTCTCAGCTTTCCCTGACTAAATGCCCAACCTACCTTAAGTGATACATGACAACTGGTTGACATTCCCTTTCTGTGACAAAGTGCAAACAAAGAGACAATGACAAGACAATACAGGATAGTTAAGAGGACAATGCAGTACAGAATCAGTATACAAATGGATAGTCAGAGAATCAGGCCAAGGGTCAAATATGCCAGAAGGCATATTGAACACTAGGTAGCTCAGTACAAGACTATATATAACAAATACCAATTGTTCATCAAACTTGTTTATGTGATGGCAGAGTCCTGGTCCAGAAGCTGAATTTATCAGTTGTCTGACATCAATCAAGGCAGCAATGAGAGAGAATCCAATTATGGCTTCTAGGAAAGTGGTAAACCAGTGTTCAGACTAGCAAAGATAGAATCGAATGAAATTACAAATTACATTTATCAATGTATCTTCAGCTGCACCCCATGGACAGAAGATAGCATTGAAATTGGCATGGGCAGAGATGTTTTAACAATGTTTTTAAAATTGTTTTACTTTCCCCTGAGAAAAACCTTTTTTGTTACAGATGACATCATAAAACTTCAAAAAGAAGAATCAGAAACTCAGTCGAGCTTGAATGTAATCAGACAGAACGGCCGAATAAAGAGAGGAATCTTCCAAAATAAGAGATATTTTAGGAACCCACCAAAAAATGAACAAGGTAAGGGCTAAGTACAGTATTTCTTTTCATTTTTTTTGGCCTAATTGTTAATGACATGCTTTTTTGTTTGTTAGTTTCTGGCAGACTTAGACAAGGTTTCAGACAGCAAAGGTATCCTGGAGTCACCATCAGGAACAATACCCTGGGTCCCATAACAAGACGGAGAGCTGCCGCCTCACTAGAGAACGTGAGCCCCCTCAATAGGCCAAATCTCAGCTCAACGGTAATTATTTACAGGAAATACCTGCTGGACCCTTGTCAAGTTCCTTGATCACTTTGGATTATTTGCCTCTACATTTAGCTGGGGAGATCCATGCACACTCCAAGTAAATAATCCTTACTAAGCTATTTAGCATTTTAGTTCAAGCTGGAGACTTCCAAAAAACTTGAGACAGGATATGTTAATGTCATTCATTTGGAGTACAAGCGGTCCCCTACTTAAGGACATCTGACTTACAGAAGACCTATAGTTAAAGACGGACCCCTCTGCCCACTCTGACCTCTGGTGAGGGTCTCTGGATTCTTTACTATAGTCCCAGACTGCAATGATCCGCTGTAAGGTGTCTGTAATGAAGTTTTATTGATAATTCTTGGTCCCATTACTGCAAAAAAATTTAAAACTCCAATTGTCACTGGGGCAAAACATTTTTTTTGTCTGGATCTACAATATAAAATATACAGTTTCGACTTACATATAAATTCAACTTAAATACAAACCTATGGATCCTATCTTGTATGTAACCTGGGGACTGCCTGTATACTCCATTACCGTAAATGCAAAGTGTATTTTAGATGGAGACTTGTGAGATGTGCACCTCAGTTGTCCACTGTATTAGAAACTGTCTAGACCAAGGTCCATGGGCTGACTTCAGCATATCACATCATTTTATGTGGACCACAAGATATTCAGCGTATTAAAACCTGATTTAGCACTTACATACTGCAACACAATAGCCAGATCTTCACTCTATGCCCCACCATGACCCTTACACATCAAGCGGTCCTTACACGTCAGCTAGAATTTACCCCAATACAGGCGGTCCCCTATTTAAGAACACTCGACTTACATACGACCCCTAGTTACAAACGGACCTCTGGATATTGGTAATTTATTGTACTTTTGCCTTAGGCTACAATGATCAGCTATAACAGTTATCACTGGTGTCTGTAATGAAGCTTTAGTGTTAATCTTGATTCTTATGACAACCCAACATTTTTAAAATCCAATTGTCACAGAGACCAAAAAAGTTCTGGCTGGGATTACAATGATAAGGCATGTAAGGCATTCAGTAAGATTTTAATGGTAATAGGTATGAGGAGCAATTTACATTTATACAACCTTAGGGTACATTCAGGCGGCTGCTATGGGGACATCATCTGGATGCATGATTTGCAACCAGATGACAACCCCCATAGACTTCTAAGGCTCCTGGTGACGTTGCGGTGAGCACCACACCGTCACCTGGTCGGGCATCTTCCTATGGAGGCCACTCCTCCCGACACTGTACTCAATCCGAGCAAGCAGCGGGCCTCTTGAATGCACCCTACAAGTACAATGGATCCTGTATATGTGGCCCTCTGTGTCATTGAGATATGGCATGTCTGGTCTTGAGGTTCCAGCCCAGATATAAATCTTCAATAAAGTAGTGGGTGAGCGAGATTGAGACTGTAAAATCATGCTGGGAGAAGAAGCATTAAAATAGCTCATGATCCATAGCTTGGAGACGCTAAAGATGGAAATTGGCCATAATACTCATATAAGGAGGACCTTTCACCACCTTTAAATCCTTTAATAGATCCTTAATTTTCACACTCCATATACTAAGTGGTCAAGTGGACAATTCCTGGATTGGATTGGAAGTAGAGAACCTTGGAAATGATGTCACTTGTGGTTTGGGAATGGTGGGAACTAGACAAAAAATTCCATTGGCACCTAAATCAGTGGGATGGCAACAAATAAAGAATGCAACAAGTTGGAGCTAAGGGAACATAACATAGTAAAATCTATTCTTTTCACAGAGTTTGACAGCAAAGACAATAAACACAGAAACCCAAAAGGTCCAACGAAACGCAAAGAAGTACAGAACAGCTAATATTCCCGTGCAGACACTAACAAGGAAGTAAGAGAAAGTTTTTATTGTTTAATAAGTTTCAATGCACAATCAAAGGGTTTCCCCTAAACCCCCTAAATTTTCATTTTGTTATTGCAGCAGATTTAATACCCAGAACAGGAGGTCACAAATGGTAGCTGGACAAAGGCAGCAAAGGACAAATACACTCATCCGAAATAGAAGAGTAAGTGCACAGATCCAACGCACGGTGCATTGGCAATACTGGATGATGATGTGTTGTATGTGGGCACAAGGATAGATCATTTAGTAATGTGGTAAAATAACATCCCCTACTTACTGTGCCAACAATGAAATGGAATTTTATATGTCTACAATAATATTGCAATCAGCCAAAATAAACATTGAAAGCATGCTATCACGGCCAAGACTGCGCAGATAATACGTGAAAGGATGAGAAGATGGAGCAGGACACAACCCTGCAATGCACAGGATGGGAAGATGTAGCTAGAAACCCAACATAAAACATATTCCTGTTCTGTGCCATCACTGTGTGTATTATTCCTGTACTGTGACATCACTGTGTGTATTATCCCTGTACTGTGACATCACAGTGTGTATAATTCCTGCACTGTGACATCACTGTGTGCATAATCCCTGCACTGTGACATCACTGTGTGTATAATCCCTGCTCTGGGACATCACTGCGTGTATTATCCCTGTACTGTGACATCACTGTGTGTATTATCCCTGTACTGTGACATCATCTCCTCTAGGTGTAGAGGATGCCCCCTGTCTATGGCAATGGTAGAACTGCCTCTCCTCTAGGTATAGAGGATGCTCTGTGTCTATGGTGATGGTAGAACCTCATCTCCTCTAGGTGCAGAGGATGCCCCTGTCTATGGTGATGGTAGAACCTCCTCTCCTCTAGGAGCAGAGGATGCCCCCTGTCTATGGTGATGGTAGAACCACCTCTCCTCTAGGTGTATAGGTTGCCTCCTGTCTATGGTGATGGTAGAACCTCCTCTCCTCTAGGTGTAGAGGATGCCCCGTGTCTATGGTGATGGTAGAACCACCTCTCCTCTAGGTGTAGAGGATGCCCCCTGTCTATGGTGATGGTAGAATCGCCTCTCCTCTAGGTGTAGAGGATGTCCCCTGTCTATGGTGATGGTAGAACTTCATCTCCTCTAGGTGTAGAGGATGCCCCCTGTCTATGGTGATAGTAGAACCTTCTTTCCCCTAGGTGTAGAGGATGCCCCCTGTCTATGGTGATGGTAGTACCACCTCTCCTCTAGGTGTAGAGTATACCCCCTGTCTATGGTGATGGTAGGATTGCCTTTTCCCTAGCAGTACGAGGGTGGTTCAATAAGTACCCGTGTTAGAAATAAAGACACCATTTTTAATTTTTTTTAAAAAAATTTTTTCAACAAAGTCCCTTTTTAGAAAGATACACTTCTCCCAACGTTCCTGCTATTTTTTTATCCCCTCCAAAAAATAGGATTTGTTGAACTCTCCAAAATACGCCTCTGTCTTGGCGATGACTTCCTGTTTGAGCAAAAGTTTTTCCCGCAAGCCAATTCATGGGGATGACGCTGTTCACTTCCCAAAAAATTGTTGCCATGACCTTTCCGGCCGATGGGACCATCTTTGCCTTCTTTGGAGCAGATTCACCGGGAGAAATCCATTGTTTTGATTGTTGCTTAGTTTCTGGTGTGTAATGATGAATCCAGGTTTCATCAACAGTAACAACTCTACGCAAAAACTCCTTCTGATCTCGCTTAAATTGCTCCAAACACTGCTTTGAAGTTAACAGCCGCATCCGCTTGTTGTCCACCCATCTGGCCGACAATTTTTTCATCGCCATCTTATCAAGTAAAATATTAATTGCCGCTCCGGTCCTGGTTACTCCTCACAGATGTTCGCCAACGTTTAAATTGAAATTGAACCAATATCTAACTGTGGTCATAGATGGCAAATTGTCTCCATAAACAGCATCCAACTTTCTTTATATCTCCTTGCATTTTTTCCCATTCAAAAACAAAAAGCGAATTATCGAGCGATACAGCTCTTTTTCCATCTTAGCGAAAATGGCGAAACACGTCTTACTCAAATGGCTGCCAAATCCAAACTAACCTCTCAATCAGTCTGCAGTTTGTTTTGCCGTTGTTTGATAGATGGCAGCACACGATGATAACACCATCTTTCCTCAGGAACGCCCTCTGTCGTCAAACAAGCATACTTATTGAACTGCCCTCATAGAGGATGCACCCTGTCTATGGTGAAGGTACAACTGCCTTTTGCCTAAACATAGAGGATGCTCCCGGTCTCTGGTGATGGTAGAACTGCCTCTCTTTTAGGCATGGAGTATTCCCCTTGTCTATGGTGATAGTAGAACTCCCTCTCCTCTAGGTGTAGAGGATGCCCCCTGTCTATGGCAATGATAGAAGTGTTTCTCCTCGAGGATGCCCCCTTTCCATGGCGATGGTGAACTGTCTCTCTTCTTGGTGTAGAGGATGTCCCCTGTTTATGGTGATGGTAGAACCTCCTCTCCTCTACACAACGAGGATGCCCCTTGTCTATTCTGATGGTAGAACTGTCTGTCCTCTAAGTTAGCGGATGCCCCCTGTCTATGGTGATGGTAGAACTCCCACTCCTCTAGGCATATAGGATGTGCCGGTCTATGGCAATGGTAGAACTGCCTCTCCTCTAGGTGTAGAGGATGCCCCTGTCTATAAGTGAGGGTAGAACTGTCTTTCCTCTAAGTGTAGAAGATGCCCTCTTGCTTGGCCATAGACTTTTCTCCTTTCTGCCAATGAAACTAATCGATCTGATCACCAATGACTCTTCTGGGAACCACAACCTGGGAAATCCATACCACATTACAGGGGATAGGGGTGAAGAATTATTAAACTCTTTAGACTTCAGATTCTGGTGTAGCCATACTGACTGACATTTAGAGAATCCATATTTCTGGTAAGAGATGTTACAGTAAGCATTAGTGCTTGGAAATCATAGACAACTTGACTGGGAAACATATACAGCACATATGGAAAATCTTGACACAAAGCTTTGCTTTGAAACTATTGACATGTTTAATAAAAGTTCCATTTCTGGAGAAACCAAGATGGCTATTGCTTCATGGGGAATAACATTGCAATTAGAAACAGATTTTACATCAAATTCATGATTCATCCCCTTATTAGGTTAAAGAGGATTTCAAAACACATTAGACAACTATGGCAGCTATGCACTATATAGCTATATACCATATGCCTGGGTAAGTATCCACAGTAGTAGTGGCACTTGTTTATCACATGCTTTTCCTCTTTACTATGGGATGAATGAATCAGTGCCGATATACAGTATACTGTAAGTAAAAACATTGTTCAACTATATAATAAGATGAAACGAGAATAAATCGGAAACTTGTGGTTTTACATACACAGTTAAATCACAGTCATATAAATAGTCACATCAAACATACTGGATTTTACAATCTCATGATTAGAGATGAGCAAGTCATTCAAGATTTGCTTTGCTGAAGCTTTGACAAATTCTTTGTAAGATTCAATTCAGGTCCAGATCTTTTCGGTCCTTACCATGTTTCTTTAATTGCCCTGGAATTTGGTATATAACTACATACACTTCTATAAAACACAGGTTAATTTTTAATAAGGATACATTGGGGCACATTTACTTACCTGTCCAACAAAGTTCCCCAAAACGGCATTGACCGATGATAATGCCCTCTGCCGCGATTCACTAAGAACATGCATGTGTCGCTTCCCTGCTCAGGTCCGATGGAGTTCACCTTCTTCTTCCTGGTGTATGTAAGTGCTTGGGCTTGGGACACAATTTGAAAGTTAAATCCCGCACTCAGTCCGAATCAATCGGATCGTCCCCAGATTCCTGACGCATGGAAGACCGCGCAGCTGCGCCACAATACGATCGCGTGCAACACAATCCCAGCGCAAACACCTATCAAATACCTGTCACTGCTGTGCAAAACCTGAAAACGTCAGAAAGACAAAAGTGCACGTGCGGACCCTTTAGTAAATAAGCCCCATTGTACCAAACCCTCTACTTTTGACAACTGGGCATAACTATTCTCTTTACCAAAGGGTTGTGTCTCTAAATAGACAGTGGGGACACACCTCTAACCTCTAATAGTCGTCAATTTAATCACCATTCATATTAAGGCACAGTGTAGAATACATGGGGTTACATGGAAGTGATCACAATTTAAGTGACTAATCTGCACCCAGGAGATAATGAGGCTCATTTACTATGGGTCACGCTGCTCACTTTGGTCGGACTGTGCACCTTTTTCGGGTATTACACGGCTTGCACAGGTATTTAAGAAGTGTCTGCACTGGGATTGTGGCGCACACGATCCTTTTTTGGCGCAGCTGCACTGACTTTTATGCAACACATTTTAGGGGGGTGTGCTGATCCGACTGATTCGGACTGAGCGCAGGATTTAACATTCAAATTGTGTCGCAAGCCCAAGCACTTACATGCACCACTTAAAAGACGGTGAACTCCGGCGGACCTGAGCGGGGAAGCGACACATGCAGGATATCGGGCGCACGATCTTAGTGAATCGCAGCACAGTGCATGATCGTCGGTCAATAAACTTTCTGTGAACTCCAGGTAAGTAAATGAGCCCCAGTATAATATTGTTCAGTCATAAGAAGCATAAAGTAAAAGCTTTAATCTGTCAATTCATTGCTGATGTCCTCTCTCTTGTGTATATACAGAGCAGGTGCCTTCATATACTGTTTACTCTCTCCAGTGACATACAGCAGCTGTAACTGCAGGCTGGTAACCCAAGAGCCCAGATGTCATTGCACTTCTGTCTCCAGCCAAGGGCAGCTGTTAACCCTTTTATTTCACTGACCATTTATCACCATGAACTTACCCTCCAGCTCTCACACTCCAGCCCTACAATCCTTTTAGTAGTTTTTAGTGTCTTTTTAAAACATGTTGAAAAATATTCCTTAAAATAAAATAAATGAGATACTCTGTCTACATATTTGAAATTTCTAAGACTTTTTTTTAAAATATATCATTTACAATTGCGTTTTCATTTATCAGCAGTCTACAGGGTTTTTTTAAACATCTGATGTGAAGATACTGATTTGAGGATAAAAGACGGATGGAAAGTGATGTTTGTAAACAGACCCTTATATGTTTTATGTAGTATTGTTACCTTAGGAGATCCAGATACAGGGAATCCTCAAAAAATAAACAACACTTCCTCCCTGAAACTCCTCCTTTATTTAGATAAATTTTGATTTGGAACATAAAACTAATCAGTTGGGAGGTCAGTTATTGGTCCACATTGATGGCTGATACATTGGATAGGTCATTAATATTAACTTAGTGTCAGGCTACTGGGGCAGTGAACCCCCTGGACCTCTGCGGAATCTAAGTGGCACCCGGTTTTCACCATAGCCCGCCGCAAAATGGGTGGGACTTGCTGCGACGTGGGACTACCAGTTCATTCCACAGGTGTGACTTGTCAGCGGTGGCAGCCAAGGCGAAGTACAGAGTCAGAAGACAAGTTAGTGGTCGGGGACAGGCGGGCGGTCAAGACAGGCGGCAAAGGTTCAGGGTCAGAGACGGAGAAAAAGGTCAGGGCTAGCAGCGGAGGAGCGTTAACCAATTGTGACTAGCGCCAATCAGCGGTGCGCTGGCCCTTTAAATTTACGAGTGCCAGCGTGCGTGCGCCCTAGGGGACGGGGACGCGTGCGCTGGGAAGCCGGAGCGGGAGCATGAGCATGCAGAGCTGAGTGACGTCGGGGAGAGCGGGCGCCGTGGAGAGGGGATTGGGAATTGGGATCCTGTTCTCACTAGTGGGTGGAGTGGCAGAATAAGCATGTGCCCCGTTGCTCCATTCAATTGTATGTGGCTCCACCCATTAGTCATTATGGGATCCCCATGTTTAGGAGATCCCCAGTTCACTTGATCATGGGGGTCCCTGTAGTCACCGTTCAGCTAGTTATCATCTAACCTGTGCATAGGGGATAACTTAAACGAAATCGGAGGTGAGCATTTCGATTTTTTTTTTATGTTTTTTTTCTGTGGTTGATTTAAATACTGATTTTTTTTTTCTGTGGTCCTTTAAATACTATGGACAAACCCTTTAAGCATCTCATATTCCTTGGCTGTACCAACAGTAATTTTTACAGATTTTCCCTGTAAAAGATGCTTGGCAAAGCAGATATGTTATCTCAGCCAGTATATAGTGCTAGGCCTGTGTTGGGTATTATATTAGGCTGCTGTATAATGTAGAAACCACATGGTTCACATGGTGCAGTACAGTTTTGACTACAAAGAGGACAAATACTCTGGCTTATTTTATGAGCTTCTGTATATGAACTTTACATCTGGTATAATAAAGTACACCCAGAATCTTTATAAGCTCAGTCACCTCTCTATGACTGTAACCCTGCAATAAAGCCAAGATATATAGATGGTTCGGGTGCAGGTGTTTTTGAAAAATTGGTGCACAATAAAATATGATATCTGCCTTTTTTAATTTGTATATAATGCAGAGAAATAGCGCAACTCCTAATGTACACACACTGGACTACTGATTTCTACAACATTGGTTGAAAGATGAAGTGTGCTTTAAAATCTCTTCAACTTTAAAGGACGTCTAACACCAGGATGAAGGATTGTAAACCAAGCACACTGACATACTGGTGTGTGCCTCCTCTGGCAGGATCCACTCTTCTTTAATCTTCTTATGGCCTTGTTTTAAATAAAAAAAAGTCTTTAAAAATTATGGAAATTAGCCTTAGAAGCTCCAGGTTCCATCAACACCTATGGAGCCTGGAATCCCTCAGGCTAATTTGCATAATTCTAAAAGCCTGTTTTGTAAAAATCAGGGCATAAGAAGTTAAAAGAAGAACAAATCATACCAGAGGGGGCATACATCAGCATGTAATTGTTCTTAGTTTATGATTCTTGATTCTGGTGGTTGATGTCCTCTAAGATCAATAGGTCATTTTCATACTGGACTGATTGGACAGAAATTGGCCAGATATCAGTATGCATGTGAACATGAACACCCTTATTGAACTCCCTCACCCCCCCCCCCCCCCCCCATGTTTGCTTTGCTCAAGTATGAGTGATAAGGTTAGCTCCTTCCTCAAAATCAGGATGCCCAATACACATGTACACCACATAGCTTTACCAAAAACAGCACACTATTGGTATATATAGGGGCACATTTACTAAGGGTCCGCCGTCCGCATTTCCGTCGGGTTCCCCAACTATTTCTGTTTTGCGCTGCATTTAACAGGGGTTTTTGGCGCATACGATCAGATTTTGGCAAAATCGCCCCTACTTTCATGCGACAAGAAATCGGGGGTGGTGGCCGTCGGACAACTGGACAGATTCGGACTAAGCGCGGGATTTAAAATTCAAATTGTGTCGCAAGACAATGCACTCACATACACCGGGAAGAAGAAGGTGAACTCCGGCGGACCTGAGCGGGGAGCGACACATGCAGGATCTACGTGGATCGGGCAGACTTCATCCTCGTCGGACAACGCACCTCGGGGGTCGCTCAGGTAAGTAAATGTGCCCCATAGTGAAAGTACAAAGTACACAAGCATGACAAGCTAGATAAAGTCCTTACTGTATCCATGGCCCATGCAAAAAGGGTGGGTCTTAGCTGCAACTGACCAAGATTGACACCATGGCTTGGAGAAGGGGAGACTATGCCAGGATTAACTAGGAGAGCATGAAAGTTATCCAAACTGGACAAAAGTAGTCTAGTAGACAAGCCCAACCCGGTACTCAGTCCAAAGTGGATAAAGTCAAGTAACATGGAAGATGTAACTCCTGACAACAAGCCAGATCTGAAAGGCAATGGAACAGAAGCTTAGGAAAGGCCCACAAAGCTAGTCCTAGTATCTGATATTAACCAGCAACAGAAAAGGTCATGGTCAGATTGAGTTAGTATTCATATTAGTCCAGCATCTTAAAGAGAACCCGTCAGGCAAAATAACCCCCTAAACTAAATATATTTTCATAAACTGCCATTAGAGAGAATTGCCTCTATCCCTTCATTGTCCCTCTACATGCCTGTAAACCTAAGCAATGAGGTCCTAAAGCTGTATGCAAATGACCTGTGAGATGTCCAATGAGTCATTAGCATATTCAAGCTGTCCGGCTTATTCATGAGTGGGAGGCACAGCCACACCCCCAGTGCTTGACTGACAGCCTGTATAATGGTGTGAGGCTGTATAATGATGTGTTTCCTGGTGCTGGCGCCCCCTGCAGCCTGTGTGTGTATAGGAGAAATACAGCAGCTCCAGGATGCAGCCATGTTACAGCAGAACATGCCAGGTACTTGTGTAGCTGATGTCTGTGTCTCTGTGTATTAGGAGGATGCAGCATGTCAGCAGGTAAAGCACAGACACTAGCAATGCTTTACTAAACATTACACACAGACATGAGCAGGGGGAGGAGAGGGGAGGGGTAACAGGGGTGACATCACTGCCTCTGACCATGTGACCAGCCTCATTTACATAATAAATAAATGATGATTTTACAATGATTAATGTATCAATAGACTAGATAAAGGCTGGGATGGGATCCTTGTGAGCTGCTCTAACAGGTAGTAGTGACATGACAAGTGGCACAGACCTGATTACAGGTGTCCTTTAAGGTTCTGGCAGTAGATGGAAGAGTCAGAAGGGACACATGGAACCTTAAAGGAGTTGTCCACTCTTTTACATAAGTTGCCCGTGTGCCTTTACTGCCTTGTTGATGATCTCTGAATGTTCATCAAGTGATTCAGCAGTCCTGCCACCTACTTTTGTACTGTGTGCAGACTCCATGACTCTTTGTTCACTGCTCTGAGCAAAGCTCAAAAGTAGGAGCTACAGAAGGAGAGTAATGACAAACTCCCTGTTTGTCAGTGTGAATGGACTGTGAGAGGAAAGATACAGTGGGAGACGCCATTAAGGATGACCTAGAGCATTAAGAGAGATAGGAATCTATTTATATATACAGAGAACAGCTTGGTGACAGCTGAAACATTCAGAATTTCAGATCCTCCTGCAATTGAGTTACTCCAACTTTATGGACTGCCAGGAAATATAATCTTAATTTATAGCCAATTTCTTTTTATCACAGATACATATACATACAGATACTGTACATGTCTAATAATGAGATTTATTGAAAAGTGGCTAACCCCTTTGGACATGGTTCCATATCCCTTTGGATAATATGGTACAGTATTATCCAAATTTGGAACATAGTATGCATCCTTACTACATTGTCAGATACCATATGAATAACTCACATATTCTGCAGAACTTTTAGTAAACATATCCCCAATGGTCATTTTACCCTTCTCCTCCTTTGGAAGTAGAGAGGAGGTAGCTCTATATGAACATGAAGGGCACAGACTTGCTCACTTTTCATTATTGGAGTCTTTGGACTATAAGGTGCACAAAAAATCCTTTGATTTTCTCAGAAGATGCGCCTTATAGTCCAGTGCGCCTTATATATGAACCGTACTTACAGACAACAGCTGCCTTGAACTGTGCACAGGTCTGCCACCTGCTGGTCATTCATCCTTATAATCAGATGAGCCTTATACTCCGGTGCGCCTTATATACTAACCTAGACGTTTTAGCAGGCATTTATTGATGGTGCGCCTTATAATCCGTTGTGCCTTATAGTCTGAAAATACGGTATAGGAATTCTGATTACAAGCCAAACTACTTTCTGGTCTATTTGAAAGCTTTGACTGTCTGGAGAGGAGATCTAATATTTTATTTTTAGTAAGTAAGTAATTTCAGGTCATTGAAGAATTGATAAATTATACAGTTTCCGGACATTTCATCTTTCACGTAATGGTTCCTTAATCCTATATGTTATATACAATCCTTGGGTTTTCCACGTTCACTCCTGTTATAATCATATTATAAAAGACTCTGAGCTTAACTAAACTTCTTCTCAGAAGTCAAAATTGGAGCAAATGTAGCATAAAATTACATTTTCCAGGCTGATAATACTTCTACTGTCACTGCTTTAGTTAGAACCAGATAGATGAAATAGAAACTTTCTTTTAATGATTAGAGATGAGCGAACACTAAAATGCTCGGGTACTCGTTATTCGGGGCAGCGCAGCGCCGCCTCCAACTGCCCGCTCACCGACTGTTGTGCAACGTGCCCACGAGGTGGAATTCAACATTAACCATGTTATCCAGAGTTTACCAGCAGCGCAGAGCGATTGTAGATTGCCAGATGTCAACTTCCACCAGAACTGGTAGTCAGGTCAGTCAGCTTCCTCAAGTCTACAATGAGGAGTGGACGTGGATGTCTGATATCTGTCAGGTGCTGAGTAACTTTGAGGAGTCAACACAGATGGTCAGTGGCGATGCCGCGATCATCAGCCTCACCATCCCGCTGCTTGGCCTGTTGAAAAACTCTCTGGTCAGCATGAAGTCGGAAGCTTTGCGCTCGTCACAAGAGACGGGGGAAGAAGATTCCCTTGTTGATAGCCAAAGCACCCTCAGGTCTGTTTCTCAGCGCATATCGGAGGAGGTGGAGGAGGATGAGGAGGAAGAGGAGGAGAATATTGGTGAGACAGAAGAGGGGAGCATTGTTCAGTCCTTCATTGTTCAGTGTGTATGGGCGGAAGAAGAGGAGTTGGAGGAGGAGGAAATGGAGAGTCAGGCCAGTGAGGGGGGTGAATTCTTGCGCATTGGTACTCTGGCGCATATGGCAAATTTCATGCTAGGGTGCCTATCCTGTGACCCTCGCGTTCAAAGAATTTATTCCAGCACCGATTACTGGGTATTCACTCTCCTGGAAAAAAATCTTTCCACTCTCATCCATGGAGAGGAAAGGAGTGTGAGAATGTTCATAACTCAGCGTCATCTCATCTGGCATAGCAGTGTGCTTTCATACTTGGCTAGAAAATAGCCATAGGAGAATCCAAACGGCTTACTTAGGCCTACAATAGCGTTATATATTTTATTTCTGGTTGAGCTGCTGGTGGTTGGCCTTGCTGTAGTGCATCTACTACCATATTGTGAGGAATTTGCAGTGAGACTTGCGACCGTTGTGTTTAGCGCTTAGTGACGCACATATCCATCGCAAAGACCGAAGTGGGACAATTTATTAGGGGTTGGATTTCAATTAGGCACAGTCTGCCATTTACTTTTTATTTTACGTTTATTTTTTCATAACTCAGCGTCATCTCATCTGGCATAGCAGTGTGCTTTCATAGTTGGCTAGAAAATAGCCATAGCAATAGGATAGCATCGTTTGGTTTTAAAAACTAAAAAACACAAAAAAAAAAAAAAACACAAAAAAAAGTAAAAAAAAAATTAAAGTTATAACTTTCATTTTCAAAATGTTTAACCCGAGGGCTAGGGGTAGAGGACGAGGGCGGGGACGTGGGCGTCCAACTACTGCAGGGGTCAGAGGCCGTGGTCCTGGGCGGGGTGAGACACCACCTGCTGATGAGGGAGCAGGGGAACGCCGCAGAGCTACACTCCCTAGGTTCATGTCTGAAGTTACTGGGACTCGTGGTAGAGCACTATTGAGGCCAGAACAGTGCGAACAGGTGATGTCGTGGATTGCCGACAATGCTTCGAGCAATTTGTCCACCAGTCAGTCTTCCACGCAGTCCACCCATGTCACCGAAATCGGCACTCCCCCAGTCTGCCCCCTCCCAGGAAAATTTTGCATTTGAACCGGCATACTCTGAGGAACTGTTTTCTGGACTGTTTCCCACAGTCACAAACTACTTGTCCGGTTGCTGCTGAGCAATTTTCCGATGCCCAGGTTTTCCACCAGTCGCAGTCTGTGGGTGATGATGACCTTCTTGACGTAGTGGAAGAAGTGTGTAAAGAGGTGTCCGACGATGAGGAGACACGGTTGTCAGACAGTGGTGAAGTTGTTGTCAGGGCAGGAAGTCCGAGGGGGGAGCAGACTGAGGGATCGGAGGATGATGAGGTGACAGACCCAAGCTGGGTTGAGAGGCCGGGTGAACACAGTGCTTCTGAGACGGTGAAGAGTCCTCGACCAGAACAGGTTGGAAGAGGCAGTGGTGGGGCCAGACGGAGAGGCAGGGCCAGAGCAGGTGCATCAGCGCCAAATGTGTCACGTAGTGAAGCTCCCGTGGCGAGGGCTCCCGCGGCGAGGGCTAGATTTTCAGAAGTCTGGAGGTTCTTTAAGGAAACACCGGATGACCGACGGACTGTGGTGTGCAACCTTTGCCAAACCAGGATCAGCAGGGGTTCCACCACTACTAGCTTAACTACCACCAGTATGCGCAGGCATATGAATGCTAAACACCCCACTCAGTGGCACCAAGCCCGTTCACTTCCGGCCGTGCACACCACTGCTCCTTCCCCTGTATCAGCTGATAGTCAGCCCCCTGCCCAGGACCCTGGCACAAAAACCCCATCGTCGCCTCCACGATCCTCCACAGCATCCACCAGCGTTCAGCTCTCCATACCCCAGACGCTGGAGCGGAAAAGGAAATATAGTGCAACCCACCCGCACGCCCAAGCCCTTAATGTCCACATCTCCAGATTGCTTAGCCTGGAGATGCTGCCCTATAGGCTAGTCGAGACCGAGGCCTTTCGCAACCTCATGGCGGCCGCCGCCCCTCGGTATTCGGTCCCCAGCCGCCACTACTTTTCCCGATGTGCCGTCCCAGCCCTGCACCAGCACGTGTCAGACAACATCATCCGTGCCCTGACCAACGCCGTTTCTGACAAGGTCCACCTGACCACGGACACGTGGACGAGTGCTGCCGGGCAGGGCCACTATATATCGCTGACGGCACATTGGGTTAACTTGGTGGAGGCTGGGACCGAGTCTGACCCTGCGGCTGGTCATATACTGCCGACGCCGAGGATTGCGGGGCCTACCTCGGTCCAGGTCTTTCAGGCCTACTATGCCTCCTCCTCCTCCCACCCCTCCTCCACCTCCTCCTCCTCCGAATTACCATCCGTGGGCATGGCGCCATCAGTCGGGTGCTCAAACTGCTGAGCCTAGGCGATAAAAGGCACACCGCCCAAGAGCTATTACAGGGCATTCCACATCAAACTTGTTAACTTTGTCGCCACCCTGCTGTGTAATCCACAAAATATACTGGCAAACTTTTATCATTTACCGATATTATTTCAGCGCTTCTTGCGCATCTGTTTACATTCCCCTCACCCGCCATATCCCAAACTTATAAGAACGCTACCACACTTGATCTTATACAAAAGGTTCTTAGAAGAGCTGTTTGGGGAGTAGCCTAGAGACAGGGGCTTGGATTGGCGAAAGCTCGCCTGGCAACGGAGCGCCAGCTCCATCCCAAGATCCAACTAACATAGTTTTAACTGCAGCACCTTTAATCTACTACTAGTTCACTGCCTCCATACATGGTCCCCTTATCAAACGAGCTGTGTCAGGCAGAATTTTCAGGTGTTTCACCACATACATAGTGGAACTCGCCGCGTCTGTCGCCGCCATGCTGGAGACCTGCAGTTGCAATCATAGAAGCGCAATATGGATGCCCCATACTGTCGCTCTTAATCATGGAAGTCCTCTCCATGGCTGCCTCCAAATGTCGTCCCCTTATCAAACGAGCTGTGTCAGGCTCATTTTTCGGGTGTTTCACCAGATACGTTATGGAACTTGGTCACTATGTCGCCACCATGCTGTGTTATTGACTAAATATACCGTCAACCTTTTGTTCACAGAGGAAATAATTTCAGCGCTTCTTGCTCACCTCCTTTGGTTCCTCTCTGCCACCCATTGGTTTGAAGCCTGAGTCCATTTAGGGTATGTCGCCATGCCACTCTCTAGCCTGCCGCTGCTGCCGCTGCCTCTGCATGCCGTCCCCTATAGTGTCAGGGTCAATTATTGGATGTTTTAGATGCTATCTAGCTTCATTCTGTCACTCTGTCATGGCCATGCTGTTGCCCATAATTTTGGCATAATGGTGCGTTTAAGCAGCCTCAGAGGCATCCATGCATGCTGCCCCTGCTGTTTCCTGTCCATTTCCGTGGTGTTTCCATCCTTTTCTGAGGTTCCCAGGTGTTTGGCCAAGCTTCGCTGTGCAGAGCCTTGGTCCCCTTGAAAAATGCTCGAGTCTCCCATTGACTTCAATGGGGTTCGTTATTCGAGACGAGCACTCGAGCATCGGGAAAAGTTCGTCTCGAATAACGAGTACCCGAGCATTTTAGTGTTCGCTCATCTCTAATAAAGACCAAATTTATTAACTATGCCTAAGGACCAGATGAGCACTCCACACAGGTCATACCTAGAGTGATCCCTTCACCCCACAGACATGTAACTACGACAGTAATTTTTCCCTAAGGAGTAGATATCTTCATACAGTCAGTCATCAACTGGTAGTAGAGCTATTTCGTAGATCTATCAGGGCCCTATTCGGAAGTCCAGTCGTGTTCAACCATCTTCCCCATAGTTTATCAAATTTTTTTGGCCATTTTCTTTTTAAGTATACCCCCAATTCCAATCTTATTATACTGTTAACCTTATTTATGAATTCCTGTATTGTGGGTGCCGAAGTCTGGATCCATCGAGCCGCTATGGACTTGCGTGCTACATATAATAACTTTTGAATAACTGCGGGCAATTCTCTTAAATATATGTGCAATCAGTTTGCACATAAAAAACATGCAAAGTCTGACAGAAAACTGGCGCACGGACCTAAGTAAATGTGCCCCATTATCTGGATTTTAACTTGAGTTTGTCAAATTACGTATTTTCATAATTTAACCTTGAAATTGGCAAAAAGTGCAGTAGCTGGATTTTAACTGCAGTGAGAGCATAGGTGTGGGGTTTTTCCATTGATTCATTAATCCTCTATGTAAATTACTGGGTCTTAACACCCAAAAGCTGATAAATGCTGTGACATTTACATAATTTTTTAAAATTATATTATTTTTTTAACATATTATTATTTAAAGTACTTTCTCTAACCCATTTTTGTTAGGGCAGTTATTACCCCTATTTTCATCCCTCTAAGTTTGTTCCAAAGTCCGGGTCCTGAACCAAATTTTTCACTCAATATTCAGGCAAAGTCGACAGAATTGAATTTCGCCCAACCCGCAAATCATTAGTGGTCACTTGTAGTGCAAGGGGTTTTTATGATATATGTGGAGGGGACATTCTGGTAAGTTGCAGTATGAGAGGTATGTATCTAATATATGAAGCTGTGTGTGTGCGTGTGTATGTCAGAATAGGTTACTGAACCATCATGTTTACAATCACCAAATTTTGCACAGCCGCTGCCTGTGACTCAGGGAATGTCATAGACAAGAGTTTTGAGTTGAAAGTTTCACTCTGCACTTTCCAAAATACACTTGTTAACCATCATATACAGAAGTCATTGTCTGCTGCTTCTGTGGCAATTATGAGCCAACCAATCTCAGCTCAGATTCTATTTTGCCATGGGTCATTAACCCCTTAACGACCTGGCCCTTTTTTGTCTTTGCATTTCCATTATTCACTCCCCGCCTCCAAAAATCCATAACTTTTTTATTTTTCCATGTAAAGAGTTGTGGGCTTGTTTTTTTTCAGCTTTCACTATTTGCCCCAAATGACATGCATTCTTTGGGGTGGTACGATTACAGGGAAACCAAATTTCTATAGGTTTTGTAATGTTTTCATACATTTACAAAAATTAAAACCTCCTGTACAAAAAAATCATCATTTTGCCATCTTCTGACACTTATAACTCTTTCATACTTCAGTGTACAGAGCTGTGTGTGGTGTCATTTTTTCCGAGATAAGATGACATTTTCAATGTTACCATTTTGAGAACTGTATGGCCTTTCAATCACTTTTTATTACAAAGTGACAAAAGTGGCATTTTCGACTTTGGCCACTATTTTGTCTTACGGAAAATAGCCAGGAATAACCGTCATTATATTTTGATAGAACAGACTTTTGGGATGTGGCAATACATTACATGTTTATTTATTTTTACTGTTTATTTTATATCAGTTCTAGGGAAAGGGGGTGATTAGAATTTTTATGGGTTTTTTCCAAACAGTTTATAACAATGTAGAAATCGCACATTGTAATAGATAGGCCAGAATCAGACAGATCGCCGGTAACAGATTACCACTCCACGATGACAGGGAGCAACAAGCTAAGCCAATATGGTGGTGTCACACGTGAGCTCCTTCCGTACACCCGCGGCCCACATGTGACGTACTAATACGTCACACAACAGTAAGGGGTTGATATGACTTCTGAGCTTTGATTGGTTACTATAGGCAATAAGTATAATACGCTTATGTGTGAGATAATATGTGAGGTAATATGATAAATAGATTGAAAGAAAGAGACAGACTCACATAGAGATAGATAGATAGATGGATAGATGGATAGATAGATATAAATAGAGATAGATAGAGGGATAGAGAAATAGATGTAAATATAGATGGATACTCCAGTCACATCGCAGAGCTGCAGTCTTAGGGTGCACTCACATGGACGTATGCTGGGGGCATACGTCAGGCGCACTGGAGAGGAGGAGAGGTAAGGGCTGCTCAACCCCTCCTCTCGTTCGAGCATTAGCGTACTCGAAACTGCTCGTTGCTCGTTTTGCTTTTGGCGGCCAGAAACAGAGCCAATCACAAGCCAGGAGACTCTGCATCTGAGTGCCACCTCTGGCACCAGTGCCATAGGTTAGCCATCACTGCCATATAGCATTGCTTAACCGTGGTTTAAAGTGAATTTACACAATATACATAGAATAGGTCCTTAAAGGACATCTACCATCATTTTCTCGGTGGTAGACTGTCCCATATAGCACCCTCCTTACCTGCTGCTGGTGAGGCAGCCTATTTTTGCTTCCTCCGGTGCCTCCGTTACATCTAGAAAATAAGCTTTTATAACTATTCAAATGAGCAGGAGGCGCTCAGGGTCCCATCCGACGAGCGCCTCCTGGCTCTTCCGTAACCAAATTTATCCCCGCCGCTTCCCGCCCCCCGCATCACTGTCATGCACCGCTCCCATCTACCTTAGCGGCCAGACAGCCGGTGACGTCATCCGGCTGTCTGGAATTCTTGCGCAGGATACCTCCGAGCGGCGCCAGATAGAAGATCTGGCTGTGCAAGATTTCGGAGGAGCCTGGAGGCGCTCGTTGGACAGGACCCTGAGCGGAGGCGCTTAGGAAAATAATCTTTTATAGCTATTCAAACGAGCTGGAGGCGGCTCATTTGAATACTTATAAAATATTATTTTCTAGATGTAACGGAGGCCCCGGTGGAAGCGTAAAGAGGTTCCCTCATCAGCAGCAGGTAAAGAGGGTGCAATATGGGACAGTCTACCACCAAGATAAAGGTGGTAGATGTCCTTGAGGGTGCAGTCACACGTTGCAGTTAAAACTGCATCGCAATCAGCATTGAGGTGGTTTTAGGTGCAGTTTTGTTAATTTAAAAGGTGAAGAACATTTGTTAAAGAAGTAAATGACATTTGTGGAGCAGGTTTCCCCTTCAAAATAAAATTCAGCCATTCAGTCCATGTCTTTCATCTGGTAAATTAACAAAACTGCACCTAAAACCACCCTAAAGCTGATAGCGATGCAGTTTTAACTGCAACGTGTGACTGCACCCTTAAATGACCTATCATATCAATTTGGGACCCTAAACCAACTACAGGTCCTTATGAACTTGTGACTCAGGGTCTCAAATCAACTTGTATGAGGGCTGCATGTGGAAAACAATGGATGAGGCGCTGCAACAAGTGAAGATGGAATTATGCCCCAGGGTGTTCTACTTGTTACTTTTTTGAATGCTTGTGTAAAAAGTAAAGGGTGATTTGGTCCCTTTAATATCAGTGTTTGGGGTCAACCACAAAGCACCCCAAAGATTAACACTGTGACTGTAGTAATCTTCTTATATTTATTATCCATGATCACCTTCTTTCTGAAATCAACTTTTTTAATTATGCTAATGGTCTCCCCTCCCCGGGTTCTGCTCACTGTAACAGCTTGTGACACTACAGCACAGGGGGGGGGGGGGGGGGGGCTCTGGTAACTACCCCAGAGCCCTTCAGTCTCATTAGCATAATTCTAAAAGTTGAGGAGGCCATGGATAACAAATATAATTAGATTACCACAGTCACGGTGCCTGGATCTATGAGTAAGTGTCCCTGGTTTATCGTTATGGATGTTGATGGTAGATTTTCTTTAAATGTAATATCCTATTTGACTTAAAAATCAAATATAATATAAGGAGTCATATTATAAAGAAATCTATTCTAAGTCTTTGAGGCATTTATCAGTTTATACCAGTTAAGGAAATAACTGCATTAGAAGGTACCAAACACATAATGAAAGTAATGTAAAGTAAATATTCACTATTGACCTATCTAAGCTATTGGCTCAAGTCTCCAAAAGGGAAGCCAAATTTCTAAATTGTAAATATAAACCCATGTGTGTCCTGTGCTCTATATCCAGTTACATATTACAGGGAGAAAACATGCACAGGGCCTATGGAGCTTGCGCAGAGAACCGATGTGTCCTTCTCCGATATTACTGAGTGTTATGGTCACACAGACAACAGAAGGTACTTGGGAGCATCCGGGAGTATCCAGCTGGAGCACGCGGCCGCGGCAGCAGGAACAAGGATGCGGCCTAGTCGGGAAGCAGACTCGTGGAGAGGTAAGTCCGGGCCGGGGAGCCCAGCGCCACGCTGGGGGGCATGGGTGTGCCTGCGATCCACGACAAGGATTGCGGGTTCATTCGTGACACTGATGCAACTCAAATTCACCAGAGATGAGTCCAATGTAGGTAAGTGTTTGTTATTTTTGTTCTACTGTTGCCTGTAAAAGTTGGAGACGCCACATGTATTTCATTTGGAAGTACTGAGCTTGATTCTGGTGCTGTATTTATGTGTCCATTTTGGCATTAGAGATCCCACAAAGAGCCCCAAGTTGTGATATCATTCCCATTACCTACTAATTTATTGTTTACCTTAAATAGGACTGCTACTTTTCCCATCCATGCAGCAGATTCACAGGCTATTCCAGCACATAGTAGGAGGGGAAAATGCTCCTGCACAGTGTAACAACCTGTGAATCTGCACAACAAAGCGGCTCTGGGAACCACCCAGTAGGTATTTAGGTTAGAAAAATTACAAAGGTTGATTTTAGAAGGAAAGAGGCCCAGATTATCACAGTCACAGTGCCTTGATCTATGAGTAAGTGTCCCTGGGTTATCCACGCTTGGTTTTGATGGTTGATTTCCTTTAAGGAAGCCCTAGAGGTTTTTTATGACAATGGAAAACCCCTTCAACTCTGTAATGATAATGATTTAATGAATCAGCACAGAATTATGATACCATATACAAGCGGTGACTTATTATAGAGCTCCTGCGTGACTTCTACCCTGCATATATCTACGGCAAAGGCTTGGCTCAGTACACGGCTGTTTACTTTTGATAAGTCCACTATATAAAGTTAAAGGAACATTCCTACAGGTATACACACAGCTAGTTCACTTATCATCAGCTGGTTCTTTAAATATATGTGACATTTACTGAATTCCGCAAGTGTAGATTATACCGTATTCAAAGTCCAAGCCCAGATTGTGTTAGTGACCCGTTGCCTTACTATGGGCATTGTGAGCAAGTCAATGGCTTTGTTTTATTATCTGTGTGTGAAATACAGATGCAACACAAAGGAAGACACAGACTGGTAACCGGCTTGTCGTGCCAGCATTGTGTAATGCAAATAACTGCAATAGCACCTGATAATAAATCTTTGGATCACATTATATTCCTGACATGATGGGAAAAGGTTTCTCATACAATTGTAGAATATACATTTCAAGAGGTCTAAATGTGTAGAAACAAAAATAAATCTCTATGGGAATAATAATAAAAAAAAAAAATTAGCATAAGAATGGGTTCTAAGCAAAAAAGGTAGCAAAACACTTTACTGATCCACTGTCACTCTGGTTCCAATGGCCATCAGGTTTCAATTATGGTCCACGTCCTGGCCCCATCTCAGAAGACAAGAGAGAGTCATAGCTAAGGTGACTGTAATGTGGAGACCAGATGCAGGAAAATAGACAACAGTGAGCCCTTACACTGAACCCACCAAAGCCCTGCCTGCTTGCCTCATCTATCCTAGGTGATACAGAACAACTTGATGGCAATTCCTCCCTACACCAAAGTGCAAGACATGGACAATACAAACAGATAAGAGAAGTCGACAGAGCCGGGTCACAGCAGACAAGGCAGTGCAGTACGAAGACACTAGAAAGGAGAGAGGCCAGAATAACAAGGCAAGACACCAGGAACGCAATAACAATGGGGCTCATTTACTAAGGGTCCGAACGCCGCACTTTTGTCGGGTTTCCCGAATATTTCTGACTTGCAATGAATTGCCCTGGGATTTTGGCGCATGCAATCGGATTGTGGCGCTTCGGCGCCGGTTTTTACGCAAAGGAAATTGGGGGGCGTGGCCTCGGACAACCCAATGGATTTGGAAAAACTATGGAATTTAAAAAGAGATTTGTGTCGCAAGATCAGGCACTCATATGCATCAGGAAGAAGGTGAACTCCGGTGGACCTCGGCGCAGCAGCGTCACCTGCTGGATATAGTGAATCCCGGTAGACCCGAATCCTTGTCGGACAATGCGCCGCAGGATCGTGACAGGAACGAGTAAGTAAATGAGCCTCAATGTCTTTAACAAGGTGAAATGCTAGCAAAGATTTACTAGCAGGGAAGGAAAGGTAGACAGGACTTATATATGATCTCAAAGCCACAGACCAGATGGTGATTGGGCCAGAGCTCAGTGATCAAGACAATATAGAGAGCAGGTGCGGAGTGTGAATCTTGTCAATCACCATCGGACCAAAGGTAAACTGCAGGAAGAGACCGGAGTGATCAATGTAAAAGTGGTTTGTGTAGTGCAGGAGTACAAGAAAACACAGAGATAAAATTAGCGCCTCCTCGCTCGCACACCACGGACAAAGGATGATGTTGACATAGATGTTGAGCTTGGAGGGGCACCAACAAGCCATTTTGGGTGGAAGCCCTAGACAGAAAGTGCCAGTTCGGCCAATCACAGGCTGCGGCGCATTAGTGCTGTAGATAGTGATTGGAGAATTTCCTAAACTGGGTGCAGAAGTGGTAGGGGAAGCTTCTTTTACAGTCTGTTTTTCCAAATAAAATGTGGAGAAACTCTTCTGTTCTGTATAGCTTTGCATTCGCTCATTTTGCTCATACATATTTGATGAAAATGGACAGGTCCAGCTAAAATATACACACGCAACCTACACAAACCAGCTTTTGCCTTGCGGTATGTTCTGCAGCAGTCATAATGACTTTTCTGTGATCTGAAGGAGGCAACAAGACTGAAGTTGACATAGAAGGAGTGGAATCAGTTAGGACAGGTCGTCACACTGTAGGAAAGAAGGAACAAAAGCGGACGGCAAAGTCCAACAATGTAAAACTCACAAAGAAAGAAAATCTGTGTACTGTAAAAGGGTAGAGGAACACGGCTGAACACTCACACAGAAGTAATCCGTTTTATTGACCTGATAAATGTACAATAATCCAGGCTATGATGGATCAAATATCTTTTGTTTGTCCAGGTGGCTTCTGGCCAGAAAGTTGTGAAAGCAGGAAATAGAGATAATAATAGAAATAATACAGTACACGTTCACTATTAAAATGATCCCAACTATTCAGCCGTCATGTAGTCTCTTGTTTTCATTGTGATTTTCACTGCACACATATCGAAGGGAGTCTACCGACAAATTTGACCAAACAATCTACAGACATTGTTAAGTATTGTCCCTGGAGATCTGTGTAACCATTGCTTTGTGCATGTTGTTAGTAGCAGCAGCAGTACTGTGAAAAATAGATGTATATTCCAGGATTGTAGCTAGACTTGGAGCACTCTGGTGTACACCTGTATGAGATCTATTCTCTGTACTGCTCTGTACTGCTGCACATTCACTTCTGTTTCTTCTGAGGGAGTTTCAGACTGATTAGATATTGTAGCTAAGGGAAGGCAGAGATTCAATGTAGAGATTCAAAAGCACATCAATGTCAGGAGACTCTCCCACTGCTACAAGTCCAGCTACAATCCTGGAATATAAATGCATTTTTCACAGTCCTGCTGCTATAAATAAAACATACAAAGGTATGGTTATGTACATCTACAGGGCCAATACCTAACACTCTTTGCAGATTTATATGGTCAAAACTAGTGCTCGACTTTCCTTAAAAGAGTTATCTGGTATAAAACATTTTTTAAGAGAAAAAAAAAATTAGTTTCCATCCTGATCTTCCACCACTGCCACTCGATTGCTTACCAGTAGTACTAGAACCAGCCCAGCAAAGTATCAGTGAGCCCAGGCTCTATGGGGGAGATCTATTAGGGCTTGGACGCCAGTTTTATGAAGAACAATCTTTAATATAGTCGTAACTACTAGTTAACCGCCAGTAGTTGCATTATTTCTCCCTTCACGCCATCTCTACTGGAGGTGTGTAAAGGGGGTACAGCCGGTGCTGGAGTGCGCCAGCACAAACCGTGGAGCAAGAGGGAACCAGGGAAGGGAAGGGCGGCTAAGCTAGTCCCTGCCTGCAGGTGATGGTCAGCTTCCCTGAACTAGCTCTGGACCCCACAACTTCTCTCTCTCTCTGAACACAAAGACCTATCAAGAAAGTAGGGGAAAGGACTAAAGGATACTAGGGTCTGGTATACTAAAATTTGGCCCCCCTAGCGAAACAATTGCTGCAAGTAACTTGGAGAACTAGCAATCCCAGAATGCACACAAACACATAACCATGACTGAATACAGGAAGGAGGGCAATAGGGAGGACAGGAATAATGGGAAACAACCAGAGCAGGTCCACAAGGCACTCACTCTTATATAAACACAGACAAAAGGGGACTGGACAGGAAAGTAGTGAGTGAATACAAGAGAACAGACAAACTTCACGAATCTCTCACAACAGTCATAAAAACAATCTGCTAGAAAGTATAGATGTTCCAACAGAACAGAGCCAGGGATAAGCTGCAGATACAACAATACCTGGCAAATACTGAATGACAAAACCAGCCTTAAATGGAGCCCGGTCATTCTTGATAATACAAATTACCACAACTGAGACCTAAAAAACCCCAGCAGCAGGTAATACAGAAACAGCAGCAACCAGAAGATCAGTATAAATATGTGACAATTCCTGAGCCACATCTAGACACTTTCATGACTGTAAGCCGGAGACTCCTGATGTATCTGGTGATGGGGCATTGTCGTCCTATCGCTTTATATGTCCCTCTATCACTTTCTAATAGGCCCCAAATATCAAGCAGAAGACTAACCAATTATGAAGTCAATAGAGCAATCACTTGACTCTATGGGGCATATTTATCAGGACCTCTGCGCACCGCCAGTGGCACAGAGGCCCTGAAATAATCGCAAAGGCTAGCTTATTGCTAGCTTTTGCGATTATTTTCCCCAATCCGCCACCTTCACGCCAGTGGGGCGTGAAGGGGCGTGAAGGCGGGGCGCGGCCGGCCGAGCGGGGGCGCGGCCGGACGGGAGTGGGCCGGCGCGGGGACAGTAACACTCGATGCTGCCGGCAACTTTTCATACGTAGGATAAACGCTGCGCAACTGGCAGCCCGATACATGAAGACGCAGAAGCACGAGCGCCAGCGTATGATAAATATCCCCCTATGTTCTGTTTCTTATAAGTTGATTCACAAACATTATGGATTATTAGATCGTATTGTTGATGCATCTAACATGGTTATTTTATTTGGGGTGGGGCCTCAAAATCGCCACCTCTGGTGAGCCCATCTTACCCTCTTCCGACACAGCTTACCGGGTTCTTAAGTGTATGCCTAGCCCAGGGTATAAATGGGTTCTGCTTAAGAGCTCCTGAGTGGCCAGAGTGGGGCCGAAGGCACTTAATTTCTTTTAGCTCCCTGCTTTGTGCAGATTGGCCCTCTGGTCCATTATCTACCCCTTCAGCCTCCAGCTACGTGACCACTGACTCTAGTTGTAAAACTTACAGACCAGAAGGTCATGCCAGGTAGAGCAGGAGGTAGAGTTCCTTGCCCCCACCCCAGCTGCCTAGTGTAACCTTTACTGCATGCGCAGTACATGTACCGATATGTTGATCACTTTTTTGGTGTTGTAGATGGTGTACAGGCTACTTATTCCTTTGGTCTTGAAGTCAAACATATAAATATAAAATGAAATGACTTGAACATATTACAAATCATTTCATAGAATCCATTGTTTGCAGGAATGTTCTGTGCCTGGAGGAAGATACCAGTAAGAAAGGAGACTATGAGCCTTAGTACCATGGAAGAACCAGCTGCAGAAGGTATCAAGCTACTGGCAATATTCAGTGTGCCTATAATTCCCATACTGAGAAGCAGCAGAAAACGGCTTTGATAGTCTGCCAACACTTCCCTTATCATTAGTTATGTGCCTATTAGTCTGAGCTTGTAGAAAACAATGTGGCTATACAATCTGCATGGAGCCACAAAGGAGATCTTCTTTCAGTTCTCGGCAGCTCCATTGTTCTATTACTTCCCAAAAAAACATAATAAAATAATAAGTAACAAAAACAATAAAAATAGTCTTTTGGTTCAGGATTTTCTCCAAGCTTCTCCACAATTCATGACTGTATCAGGTTTTTTACAATAATCCTCTAAAAAGTTTCTTGAAAAGCTTCTCCTGATCAGTGCCCCATGTAAATGCATCCATGATCAGCTGATATTCTATCCGGACTTCAAAATCATCAATTGGGTCTCCTTGAGGGTGAGAGAGGATGTAATGGGATGGCCAAGGCAAAAAATACAAATCATAATGTGACCCCTATAAAACCTTATAGTTTTTATAGGGGAGAAAAAGCCCAAAGAATTTCATGGCAGACCAAATATCCCATAAAGTGACCCCTACCCATGTTTGATCCATATGTGCTACAGCTCTCTTTTGGATGTGCCACTCAACCAACTTAATAGTCTGTCATCATGTGGTGTATGGAGAGAGCTCACGGGCTGAACCTTCTCCATAAAGGCAGGATGTTTACTGCATATTGCAGCAAACACCCTGCATTAACACCCACAATAAGTGCTGTCCTTTGGCGACGAATCGTCACTCCTCGCTGATATCATAGGAAGCAAGGATCACAGCAAAGATGATGGTGCCCATGCACCACCAGCTGTTACATGCCGCCAACATCATGGGTGCCCGCATCATGTAATAGCATCTGGCTTTACAGGCTGTGAGCACTGCTGTAATCTCAGTGCTGAGGAAGCAGGGGAAGGGTGAAACAGAGTAACAGTCTCTAAAGCCATATCACACAGGGGCTAGGGTAACCCCTTAAACTCCTTAGCATATTTTTAGAAGTTGATTTTAGAAGGAAGGATAATACAGATAACAAATATAAGTCACAGAACCTGGATCTATGAGTAAGTGTTTATTTTGCGTGTTTTTAGATTTAGTGCTGCCAGCCCATACATACATATAGGGAAGAAGGGGTGTAACTTGATGACGTGCACAAGGCCCAGAAGCCATAGGGGCTTAGGAGGCCAGTACTATATAGGATTCATTATAGTTGGAGGCCTGGTGTAGCTTTTGCACTGTACAATGAAAGGTTACCGCTTGTGTTTAGTTTATTATTACATTCTTTCTTAGTTTTTTTTTTGCATTTCCAGTGTGGTCTCAGCAGAAGCAGAGTCTTTTCCATCTCTATGATATAGGACCGTGTTTTGTTAATCTTTTCTCCTGTTTCTGCAGTGACTCACCAGGGTGTAGTCCGATAGAAGCGGCTGGCATGGCTTTTCTCTAGGCACTGCCATTATGTGTGCCTGTGTAGAGTGATGTGTGAGGAAGTAAAGCTCTATGTAAATATACTGTACTACAGGCAATTACACCTCGCTACGTACTGGGAGACAATCACCCAGTGTCTGCGCTCCCCCAGCACATGTGTGCCCTTATTATTTAGCTCCCATGCAGCTGTTTTGCAGATAAATTTCTTATTACATGCAAATATTGATTCTCCTTCCAGATGGTCTCTTTAAATATAAAGATCTGTGCCAAAAAACGGGAAGAATGTGGAAGTACTCAGCAATTAGAATCATGTTCTTTGACTATTGCAATGAATGGGGATGGCGAGAGGTAAAACTTCTGACCTCTACACTGGATGTCTTTGAATCTCTCTGCTATATATGAACCTCATGTGTCCTGAAATAACAGTGACTACTCCGTAATTATATTCTCATTTCCTCTAAATCAGGAATATTCCAATGTAATTTTAGCTGAGACCCCCGGGTGTCATCTTACATCTTACATCTCTGTCTAGAATTAGAAATAGAATCGACTCCTAGAAAGAAGGAGAAATCTATCACAGGGCTACGGGAGGGAACTTAGAAGAAGCAGTAAAACAATCACAAATTCTTGCACACTACAAAAATTTGTAATTATTAAATGCCATAATATCACCTCCATGCCATGTGGGCATGGCCGGCGGCAGAGCGGGCAGGCACGGGGCATTCCCAGCCCGTTCCTAGATACTTTTTGAAAAACAGCGAAGTTTGTTCACAGGTTTCTTCGCAAAACTACAGCAGGTAGGACCGGGTGTAGTTTTGTCGACAGCACTGGGACAGAGGGGGTGTGGCCTCTATCATACATTGGCGCAAGAGCTCCGGCGTATGATACATTTTCCCCTATCTGTCTATCTATCACATATCTACCTGATATCTTGGTATATATATGCAACATCCCCCACCGGGGCCTAGCCTTTTCTTGGGGCCTGCAGACAGCCGGGGCCCGCAGTACCTGAGTGGCTGGCGGTTGCGGCCTAAGCACGCTTGTGTCACAGTGCTTGGTATGGGGAACCGGAGGGCTGTCCTACAGCCTGGCAGGTCTCCAGCAGGGTGGTGTTGGCAAGAAATGATGAGGGAGAGGATCTCCCTGGGGCAACCCTCTGGTGTCTAGAGTATGAGTCTCTGTGTGGTGGACAGGGTGCCCGTGATGGTGACAGCCGGAGTAGCAGGGACCAGACGGAGGCAGAGGTTGAACAGAAACACTTACAGTTCTTTATTGGAACTGACAGGAACATCAGCAAGGTGCCTTTAACAAGATGGTGGAGTGCTGGAGAGGTATTTGGAGGGAGCCACAGGATGTAGATCACCAGCCTGGATGCAATGGCAGGCTGGGAGGTAGCTGTGTCCTAGTAGGATGCTTCAGCTTTGTCCTGGATTGCTTCAGGTATCACCCTTGAAGGTAGGATGATACCCCTTTCCTCACTAACTAGCTATTAGTTCCACTCTTCAGGCAGGGGCTAGGCTCTTCCTGCTCTGGTCTGATGTGCTAGCTGTACAGACTCTGAAGAGTCTGTACTGGAGAGACTCCAGTCTGCTTCTGAGCTACTGCTCAGCTAACTACTCTCTAGAACATTCTTGGCCAGGGGTTTTATTATCTCCCCTTGGTCAGGTGGTGGCTGTTCCTCCAATTACCTCTCAGCTTACATTGGACAGAATGCAATACAAGTGATTGGACGACAGATCTTGCATCATACAAAACACTTAACTCCTGCCTTGCCAGGCAGGATCTACCACTGCAATGTCCCCTGTGTGCTGTAGTGACATGCTGTGGGATGTATTCGCAAGCACTCCTTCGCCTTGCATCGGCGAGGGTGTTGCATATCTATAGTCTATTTATAAATCTATCCATCTTGGTATTTATCTATCATCAATCTATTTATCCTTTTGTCTATCTTCTATTTAATCAATCCATCCATCTATTTGTCTACCTTGTCACATTTTTATCTATGTCTATTTCATATCTACATATATATCTATTCATCTTGGTATATATCTATAGTCTTAAAAGAAATCTACCATTTGTTTTTATACGTTATGAACCAAACGTACCTTGAGAATGCTGTAGCTACACTGATGCAGAAACATATCTTGTTTAATCCCTGAACCAAGTGGTTTTGCTGAAAAAAACAATTATAAAATTATGATAATGAAAACCTGTCGCTCCTGTGGCCGCCCCGGCCGCTTCTCCTCACCTTGTCAGCCTTGCCCTGCCCAGCATAAGCAGAGAATGCGTCATCATCATGTTGACCCTAACAGGCAGAAGTAATCAATTGCTGCTCCATACCCCAGCTGCTGTGTATGAGTCATTCAGCTCAGGTTAATTAGTCCTGTCTGGACAGTTTAGAAAGCTCTTTAATGTACAGAAGCAAGTCTGCACCCAGCTTTCCCAAGTTCCCTAATTTTATAATTGTTTTTTGAGCAAAACCACTCGAATCAGGGATTAAACAAGATATGGTTCTGGATCAGTTTAGCTACAGCATTCTTAATGTATGTTTGGTTCACAATGCATAAAAACAAATGGTAGATTTCCTTTAACTATATATCTATCTATTTATTTATCAATCAATCAATCCATCTTTGTTGGTATCTGCAGTATCTATTTATCTATCTTGATATGTATCATATATCTATGTATCTTGTTATCTATCTTCCATCTCATCTATTTATCCATCCATTAATCCTTGTCTGTGGCCATCATTGCTTCTATAATTTTCTGTGATACTTTCCATATGAGATTTCTTATTTCTAAAGTGCTGTGTTACTGAGATTTACTATATCCAAAAATCATTGTTTATTCCGTTTAGGCTAAAATTGTTATGCAATATCTGGCTGGTAAAAACAATTCAGCCACATGATCACATGTTCATTGCATAATGCAGAATAAAAACATGAGCCAAAGCTAGAATTTCCAGTGACCGGAGAAATATCATTCCTTATTAAAAGTGAAAGGGGGTTTTCCGGGCTCCTTTACTTACTTCTACTAATTTATGTATTGGGTAGGTCATTAGTATTTGGTTGTGGGGATTAGGAGTTTTGTTACATATTTGACACCCTGTCAGTAGTTGTTTTCTACAATCTTAGAATCCTAGGGAAAAAACAGTAGTAGAATCCATGTTATATATAATATATATACTCCTTTTTTCCACTAAAATAATTAAATAAAATTGTCCTAAGATGTCCAGGCACCAGAGGTTGTGGACCCACTGGACCAATGCGGACGATGAAGTAAGCCGATACCAAGGAGCGGAGTCTAAGTGGCACCCCCCTTTCACCAGAGCCCGCCGCAAAGCGGGTTGGACTTGCTGCGCCGTGGTACCACCAGGTTGCTCCACAGGCGCGACTTTGTCCGTGGTGGCGGCCAAGGCGAAGTACAGAGTCATGAGGCAGAATCATGGTCGGGTACAGACAGGAGGTTGACAGACGTGTTCCCGCCTCCTAGGGTGCGCCGGAAAGAGGAGACCGCCAGAGGAATGCAGACAGGTAAGTTGGGCTGTTGCGATAATAGGGCACAGAGAGTTACACCGATGCGCCTGCAACCCAGAACATGGGTCGCAGGAGCATCCATGACATTTTCTACCCTGCATGGTGATTACCAACAAAGTATACAAAGTATTATTTGCGCCTGTACTACATTATAAAAGGTGGATGAGTTCTGGTTGACCTATGACCTATTTGTCTTTCTGGTGTGAGCGGTACATCAAAAATATGCAGGAGGTATAGGATGGTCAGTTTTATTGTATATATTGTTTGGGATCACAGTGTGGGAAATACCTGTTATCCAAGTGACATTAAACTTTATGTGACTGTTGTATTTTTAGGGGCAGAGTGTGGAGAAGTGTGCGATGGATCAGAAGACATCTAGAAGTGAAGTCAGTATCGATAAGTCATGACTGGGAGGGATAAATTACCATGCAGTTATGTATCTGAGGGAGCAGATTGTCACCTGCAACTTACTAGATGTCAACTTTGATTATGTCTGATCAGTACTTTAATCACTGACTAACCTTATAACCTATGAGATACAGTATTAGTATGCATGCTGTGGTTTACAATAGTAAACTGTGATATATGTGCTGGGGCAGGGGAGTGCACATGATCTGCCAGAATGGGTCTTCAAAACGCCTGATAGCAGCTCTGCCTTAATCGTCAGGATCTCTCATGGATAAATGCCGGGTGGCAGCAGCATCAGCATCACTGATGATTTGTACATCTACTTGTCTAAGGAAGTATATTCTGACATTAGTGGGTTTTCATAGGTTTTTTAAAAAATTCACCCAATATTACCTCTCCATTGTTCAGTCCACAGTGGAATTTGGTTAGTTGTTTCCCTTAATTTCAGAATATAATTTCAGAAAGGGGAATAAAAGTTGTTGCATTGTGTGTAGCCCACAGATGATTAGGATCTGGCCACATACTCCCCCAAAGAAAGCATTTTTAAGAATATTTAACTAGTACCAAATGGATTGAATGGAGACAGACATAAGACAACATATAATAGATTTTGAAACATTGTAGCTTTATTTATACTCAACAGCAGATACGGTAGAACATCAGTAGGTCAGTGCCCCAGGCCAAGACATCTCTAGATTATTGGGTAGACTACGTAAGGGTAGTACAAGCAATGTTAGTGCTAGGCTCTCCAAATATTTTTGTATAGAGTATTTTGTGGACTGCACAATGGGCAGTCCAAGAAAAATTAGGAGTAGGACTTCAAAATGTTTTTGTATAGGCTGGTTCACACTTGCCAGAGAGCAATTAAAGAAAAAATTGGGCTTGGCCCTAAAAATGTTTTCATTGTGTAGACTGTGCAAGAACAGTACAAAAATGTCCCTTAAATAGAATAGAATACTTTATTATCCCCATAGGGGAAATGAATTGTGTCACAACAACAGCATCCGCATGACAATAAGTCACAGTAACATATACACTCACCGTCCACTTTATTAGGTACACCATGCTAGTAACGGGTTTGACCCCCTTTTGCCTTCAGAACTGCCTCAATTCTTCGTGGCATAGATTCAACAAGGTGCTCGAAGCATTCCTAGGAGATTTTGGTCCATATTGACATGATGGCATCACACAGTTGCCGCAGATTTGTCGGCTGCACATCCATGATGCGAATCTCCCGTTCCACCACATCCCAAAGATGCTCTATTGGATTGAGATCTGGTGACTGTGCAGGCCATTTGAGTACAGTGAACTCATTGTCATGTTCAAGAAACCAGTTTGAGATGATTCCAGCTTTATGACATGGCGCATTATCCTGCTGAAAGTAGCCATCAGATGTTGGGTACTTGTGGTCATAAGGGATGGCATAGTTCAGCAAACAATACTCAGGTAGGCTGTGGCCTGCAACGTTGATACAAGGCAGGATGACCCATCTTTCATTTTGTTGACGCCAAATTCTGACCCTACCATCCAAATGTCGCAGCAAAAATCGAGACTCATCAGACCAGGCAACGTTTTTCCAATCTTACTACTGTCCAATTTCGATGAGCTTGGGCAAATTGTAGCCTCAGTTTCCGTTTCTTAGCTGAAAGGAGTGGCACCGTGTCGCTTCTTCTGCTGCTGTAGCCCATCTGCCTCAAGTTCAACGTACTGTGGATCAGAGATGCTCTTCTGCCTACCTTGGTTGTAACGGGCGGCGATTTGAGTCACTGTTGCCTTTCTATCAGCTCGAACCAGTCTGCCCATTCTCCTCTGACCTCTGGCATCAGCAAAGCATTTCCGCCCACAGAACTGCCGCTCACTGTATGTTTTTTCTTTTTCTGACCATTCTCTGTAAACCCTAGAGATGGTTGTGCGTGAAAATCCCAGTAGATCAGCAGTTTCTGAAATACTCAGACCAGCCCTTCTGGCACCAACAACCATGCCACGTTCAAAGGCACTCACATCACCTTTCTTCCCCATACTGATGCTCGGTTTGAACTGCAGGAGATTGTCTTGACCATGTCTACATGCCTAAATGCACTGAGTTGCCGCCATGTGATTGGCTGATTAGAAATTAAGTGTTAACGAGCAGTTGGACAGGTGTACCTAATAAAGTGGCCGGTGAGTGTATATACATATATATACATATTTTCTAGTTGGGTTCTAGCTAAATCTAGTTAGATTCTTGTTCTAGTCTCGTTCTGGAAAGTGACAGCAAAAAAACATAATCTCATTATTATTAAAAAATATATGTATAAGTAAGAATGTAGTTATGTGCGGTGTATGATACTATCATTTTTCTACAGTTTGTCTTTTAGTAGCCATTCAGGGAGCAGAGGAGCAGGGAGGGGACAAGGCAATCTATGCTTCCGGCCACCAGATTTACTATAACCTTTGCACTGGAAAACTAATGCATCTAACCATCCATTAAAAGGTGGTCATTTCATCAAAGAGGGGCTCTGCTGTGGAAATTTCATTAAAGGGGGACTCTGCTGTGATAATGTAATTAAAGGAAACCTACCACTTTAAAATCAGACTTATAACCCACAAATACCTTGCAACAGCTCAGGATGAGCTGATGCCGGACTATATCTTGACTAGTAGCAGAAATCGGTATATTCAAATGTGCGCGACCATTTGTGCGCATTATTATGAGGTGTCGGAGAGCCGGTGACGTCACCGAGCTCTCAGGCACACTCGCGCATGCGCACCAACATGGTGCGGCTTCCAGTGCGGCCGGCTACCAGTGCAGCTGCGCGAACAACCACGGCTTCGGATGGTAGGGCGCATGCTGCGCACAGCGATATTGTGGTGCGCCGAAGGGGGATTTGAAAATACCACTAAAAACACTTTTTCCCGGAATACAGCGGTTTCTGCTACTAGTCAGGATATGGTCTGGCATCAGCTCATCCTGCAAGGTATTGTGGGTTATAAGTGTAATTTTAATGTGGTAGGTTTCCTTGAAAGGGGAGCTCTGCAATGTCTATAACATCAAAGGGCCTCTCCAGTGGCCATTTTATTAAAGGGGGACAATGCTGAGGAAATTTCAATAAAGGGACGCTCAGGAGTGGATATTTCATTAAAGGGGAGCTCTGCAGTGGCCATTTTATTAAAGGAGGGCTCTGCTGTGGATATTTCATCAAAGGGGGCTCTACAGGGTCCATGTTATAAAAGGAGTGCACTGCAGTGGATATTCCACTAAAGGGGGGCTCTACTGTGAGGTTGGATGCACCCCTGATAAAAAGGTATTCATGGAAAACAAGCTAATGGAGGTAGAACTGGAATTTTTTTAACGTTTTTTTATGTTATTGTAACTTTAGAGTACCTATAAATTCCAATACAAGAGACGTAAAAGGAGTAGACTTTGCCTGGCAATCCATCAAATGTTTGGATTGAAAGAGTCAGGTTTGCTGAGAGTTTATAGTGAAGGGATGTGTCCCAACATACAATTGTGCACCTCTCACCGCCCCTCTGTGGAATGCGGGCAGATATTCTTCCCTCAGCTATTGCCGCCTCAAGGAACTTTACAACAATTTTTAACCTATTGTACTAATGTTCATAGATGATTATTAACAAACCTTCTTTTATGGATGATGCATTCACTTTTCTCCCTGCCAGACAGAATAATCAATTGCTGCACCATCCCCCAGCTGCTGTGTATACTCATACCAGCTCAGGTTGATTAGTCATGCTTGACTAACCTCCATTTGTAATTCCCAGCTCCCGTGTGTAGTGTGTCTTTCCTAAGGTCCTGAATGTTATAATTGTTTTTTCGGCAAAACCACTCAGCTCAGGGATTAACCAAGATATGATCCTGCATCAGTGTAGCTACAGCAGTCTCAAGGTATGTTTGCTTCATAATGCATCAAATCAAATGGTAGGTTTCCTTTAAATCTTGAAGGGTCTTTTTTATACCAGTGAAGAATCAGGCTGTAACTCTTAAAGGGATATTTCAAGCAGTAGCCGTTTATCATTTTCCCACTACATTGTGAACAGAGCCTGAAGCAGACATAGTAGATAGAAAGGGCTTTCCCTATGTACATCAACTGATTGTTTCGGCTATCGGATCTTGCACCCCCTATGAATGACCTGCAATATATCAATGCTTTTGCTAGGGAAACCTATTTAACCTATGTCATAACAACCTAAAATCCCTTAAAATCCGATGACATTCCCAGGTCATGTGACATGCTATATATAGTGTCTGTAGAAAGTATTTGATATATTATAATAGAGGAAACAGCATTCATCTCCATGACCTGAATTAATAACAGATATTTCATGCTGTCTGTCTATTTCACCGGCCTAGAGAAAATCCAGACTTCCGTATACTGAAATTTTATTTAGCTGAGAAACATCTGTAAAAGATGACAAGACTTTCACACTTTGATGTCACATTCTAAACATCTGGTGTAATCCACTTACATAAACTTGGTGATTGTATTACTTCCTTTTCCAGGGAAGATTAAGATGAAGTCAAATCGGTGGCCACAAATCCCGCACTGAGTCCGAATCAGTTGGACAGCACTTCCCCCGATTTCTGTTAAATGCAATCCAGCGTAGCTGCAGCACAATCCAATTGCATACAATACAATCCCAAAGCTGCGCAAATTCCGAAAACGGCGAACAGTCCGTCGAAAAGTGCGATCCATGACCCTTAGTAAATAAGCCCCACTAAGTCGACACCTCGGGAGGGAGTGATCCCCATAGCACACGGAGCCCTGGTGATCGGGGAAGCCCCATACAGTGTTATGGAGCACCCCACATTTTAATTTTCTTAAATCTGTTGTTAGATATAGCCAAATTTGGGAAACAGAGAGATGCAAGATATCAATCCACATGCTTTACACTCTGTCATCTATTGTTCTGGTCTTCTGTGCCAAGCTTTGGGCTTCTGAGGCCCTCAGGTAAGACGGTGCTTAGGGCCACATCCGATATAGAATGCAGTAACAAAAGGCAAACATTATCAATGTTACAATATGGAAGATACCAGCAGAAGCACAACCAGGGTCATATCAGCTGCAATACACATTATAATCTCTCTATATGTCTAGTGTCTCCCTGTCAGGCCCTGGAGATGTATTAGCTCCTGTAGAACATGTGCTGGGATATGACCATGGAGGAGTGTGCTTAGTATATCTAGGATATAGTTGTACATTGTATTTCTCTAGGCAGGAGGTGCAGTGAATCACAGAGCTGTATCTTCTCTTGTACAATAGGACATATGGCAGCTTCAGTATTTGGATATGTCTCCTTCCCACCTTTCCAGGAAAAAAATATATGGCTATTCCTTATATAGTAGGTAAATATGTTTTATTACAGTTGGAATTAAAGGGATATATAAAAGGTGGGGAGGGGATGCAAGGGAGTCTATGGCACAGCATGAGGTGCAGAAAGAGAGAAAGTTCTGTAAGATCACAAACTGGAATGGTGGGACTGATAGGGAACAGGGAAGATCTTGTACTATTCTGTGTAGTAGACTTCTTCATCTACAGAGCAAAACACACTAAGCTCTGCTACACACAGAGAGCTACACACATCTCAGCTACACACAGAGAGCACTGTCACATGACCTCCTCCTCCTCTCTCCTGTGTGAGCAGGGGGCATTAGCCCCTCTCCTTTTTCAATCCGTATTTTTTAAACAACTCTATGGATCATAAGAGAAATCAGCACAGCCAGGAGACAACGCTAGTACAGAGCCAGGCTAAACTGAGGAGGATAGCATAGAAACTGTTGCATATAGATAATCGAGATAAAGGGCAAAGTTGTTCTACATCCCAAGACCTATTGATTTGTTATAAAAATATATGTTTGACTTGCACTTTAAATAAATATATCTATTCTATCCTGAAAAAAATTCTGTAAAGGTAACTGCAGGGCAATTCAGGGCATCAAACCACCCACAGGACCTTATAAACCGGTGGGATAACCCTTTAGCGAAAAACTAATTTAAAAGTCCTCTTTTCAGGCATGAAATCACTAGATTTGCTGGCCGTCCACCGCCTTCCACAACCTCGCAATTTGTGTAATTGTTGCTCTGGCTCGGAGCCACTGTAAAATATGCGCAGCACAGATAGACATGATGAAGAGAATTTTGTCTTTTGCTGAGTCTAATTGTGACTGTGAGTCTGCTGGGGGATATGAGGTCAGGTCAGAAAGTAAAATTGTAAAATACATGCAGTAACATTTGCTGAAAGCCCACGCTGAGGGTCATTAAAGAGCCCAAAGACTTCAAAGTCAGATCATCAGAGTTTATAGCAAGCACAAAGACAGCTCTGAAAAGGGAGCAGAGCCCCCACCACAATATCCCGCTTCTATTTCCTGAATAATTCTGCAGGATGACATTTACAGATAGAAATTTGGCAGCGTAGGGAAACTTCCTGAATGCCATCTCTTTATATCATACAATTTGATGTCCGGCTTGGTGGATCCTCTGGAATAGGACAAGCTTTACGCCATCATTCACAGCGATAATTGAGATGAAGTGAAGAAAACAATCTCTCCCCTCAGTGATCAAGTTACTGGATGAAATGCAATCCCATAATGCAGAGGAATTAAATATGTCTAGAAGCTTTGCAGAAAATAATGTTATCAATTGTAAGACAATCCGAACTATTATATATGGATTCTATGGAAATAACATTTCCTCTAATAGGGTCCATCATCCCTCTATATCAGTGATGGCGAACCTTTTAGAGACCCAGTGCCCCAACTACAATCAAGACCCACTTATTTATCGCAAAGTGCCAACACAGAAATTTAATCCGTGATTTATACTCCCTGCTCTGTCACAGCTTTCATTCCAGCACCCTGAGGACACCAATAAAGCAGAAAATAGGAGAAATGTGGATGATCATTGTAGCTTTCCTCCAGGGTCCCATAAACAGGAAGAATTGTCATGGCCGGAGCAGGAGCTACAATAATAATCCAGATCTGTCCACATCTTCCCACTCCTCCAGTAGTCCCAGGTAGCTCTGTCAATTTAAAATAGCTCTGTGCACAGCAGGTCCTGGGCTGCCTGGTACTGCAGGAAGATACCTGGAGTCATCTCTGGTGATGGCCTGGGTGCCCACAGAAAGGGCTCTGAGTGCCACCGTGCCATAGGTTCGCCACCACTGCTCTATATGGATTCTTAAAGTAGTTTTCTAATTTCAGCAAATTATTGTTGTGATATAAAGTTATACAATTTTCTAGCATACTTACTGAATCAATTCATCATGGATTTCTAGATCTCTGCTTGCTGTCACTAGATAGAGAGTTTCTTTGTTTGCTTCCAGAGGACAGAAATCTGACCATGGTCACACAGGTGCACGGCTCGTTAGTATCACAGACAGTAATCAGAGCTGTGTGTTATAACGAGCTGTGCACTCTATCTTTACCCGGTGTACGGTCTGGATCGGTGCCACGCCATGCCGTCTGTGGGGACGTATATGCGCCCACAAATTTTCGGACGCATATAAATCCCCATAGACGGGTGTGTGAATGCACCCTAAGGCATACTAGGGGATCTACCACGCACTGTATAAATCTAGAGCATCTGGCAATTTTGCAATTTAGTCCTCAGACTGACTCTGTGGCCAGGGAAAGTCTCCTTCATGCCCCTCCACAACCACGTGATGAGGAAGTAGCGTAAGGGGGGGCAATACAACACACATCTAGGAATTGACTATTTCAAGGCCAGTATGCCAAAAAGTAGGGTACAAGCTCTGATAAATCCTCCCCATTGTGCCTAACCTTCCATATTCCAAATGTAACACCCAGACCAAACCCCTACTGCTAAAAGTGTAAGGTGTGCTGTTATTGTAGTTCATGAAATTTTCAACATCAATTTGCTGCTATTGCTTCCTGATCTTTCTTAATACAAAGGAAGTGACATGCTCGTATATTGTAGCTAAAGCAGGGGGCACAACCTTTTTCAGTACAAAGGCCATAATCAGGGGCTGTACTTGTATCCTCCGTAACACTGCATACTGTGCAGCAAAGAATAGCACAACAAAAAGGAAGAATATCTGAATAGAAATGTGTGGGTGTGCGCCATTCCATACCTCGCAACTTTTGGGCAAGAGGAAGAAGGTGGCTTTTTTCTAAACCACGCCCATTGCCCCACCTTCAAGCATGCTATAATATTGACCTTATTGGCCCCCAAATAGTATAACACCCCTTTACTGTGGCCAACCCCCTTATTGATCAGTATAATCCCCCCTAATGGAAATCTGCAACATATAAAACATAAAACCCCAATTTAATCCTCAGTGCTACCAAAGCCTTATGAATTTTCAGCAGATTTTTGGTTACTGACTGATATTCATAATACAACAAGAGTGCGAGGAGACTGATAAAAGACCCAGCAGGATTGAGGGTGAGCATGCTCCTCAGTATGTATCGGCTAGGGACCAAATATAGTCCAGCTCTATCTTTTGATCAGTTTTCTTTGTAGAGGTGAATACTACACTTATAAACTAAATAAGGAAAACTTTCTCTATTCCGAGGATAGTTATAAACATGAGTAAGGAGAAATATCTAGAGGATTGTATCAAATTTCTGCATCACAATATTTTTGATATGGACTATTCATGTGTTGAGTCACTTCTTTATAATGTGAATCTGCAGCTGTTAACCCTGTGGCTTCTCCCCTCCATCCAATGCTGTGGATGTTCCCTATAATGTTGCATCTTTCTGTTGCATCTGTTGCATTAACACATGTTGTCATATGAGGTGAAACCGTATACCCGTTGCTGAGCTACCACAGAACCTAATGGTGTAACAGCTAAACATGTGACGACAAGCATAACAAATGTTTTACCACTGTATCAATATGCAAAAGGTAAAGGGGAGAAAATATTAAGTATAATATTTTAAAACTGAAAATGAGACTTTTCCTTTGTGGCCTATTTGAAAAAAGCTGCTTCTGGCTTTTGTGTCTCATCATTAGTGGGCAGGATGGGAGTTGGTTAGGAAGAGATGCTACTGATGAGTGGCAACAATCTAGGAACTGTTTCTTAAAAGTGTTTTCTGAGTATAATATAAGATGTTCTTCCTTCCTATTGGAGAGCCGATTTGCATACATTTTCCCACAGAGCACTGCATGTAAGTAATGTTCCATACACCACTATGGTACGTACAATCAGCAGTGTAACTATAGGCCTAGAAATATACTTGAATACTTGAATCACTGCCCGACCCTCCTCTCTTCATAGAACTTTAGTGTAATATAATGGGGCTCATCTATTAAGGGTCCGCAGTCCGCGATTCTGTCGGGTGTCCTGAATATTTCCTTTTTGCGCCGAATTGCACCAGGTTTTTGGTGTACGCGATCGGATTGTGGCGCATCAGCGCCGGGTTGCATGTGATAGAAATCGGGGGGCGTGACGTCGGACAACCCGACGGATTCGGACAAACCGCGGAAATTGTGTCGCAAGATCAAGCATTTACATGCACCAGGAAGAAGAAGGTGTGCTCCGGCGGACCTGAGCGGGGAAGCAACACATGCAGGAAATTGGACGCGCGATCTTAGTGAATTGCAGCAGACCCGAGTCCTCGTCAGACAACGCACCACAGGGATCGTGACAGGACTGGGTAAATAAATCTGCCTCAATATAATATAATCTGATATCTCAATGAGCTTGAGTCCACTTTACTAGAAAAACAGAATTTAGAAGTAATTCCAATGTAAGAAGCAAAATGGGAGAAATTTTTTTTAAATGTAATTTTACTATTGATGTATCCAAAGTTTGTGGAAAACTTAGTGACCATGTACTGTGTGTTCTGTATTACTGCTATAAGATGTAATATTATGCGACACATACTATATAACAGAACAATTTAGAATAATAATAATTCTTATAATACCTATTTCCTACCCGGGGACTTTGTATTCCTTTCCCCTTACAATGAGCACATTCTGGATAACTGGGTCATTTCCATGCAATTATTTCTGTTATTTTCCTTAAACAAAAGATCTAATCAGTCCTGGCTTAGATGCCAATAATAATAATAGACAAAGCATTGTGAGAGCCGCATAGACCAGTTGTTGTAAGTCTCAGCTGTGAGCCTCAAAAAGGCCATTCTATATATGGAAATCTAGAAGGCAGCAATTATGAACGCTTTGGAGGATTGTCATTAAGTTTTGTCTGTGTCGGGGCTTCAAAGAAGAGCAGCTGACGTCTCCATGTGACCATCATTCGCTCAACTTGGGAAACAATGGCCATAGATCATGTATCCCTGTGCATTTATATCATACTGTATTTCTGGGCTTGGTTGATACCAGGATACAAATTGAGCAAGATATTTTTGCTGCTGAAAACTTACAGAAATAGTAATGATAGGTCCAACACTTCTTTCATTTTAGTTCTAGGAACTGTTTTAAGAGTTAGCAATTTCCACTCTTTGATGTTTTCTTTTACACCATGGGATTCCATATACAGATGTGCCCTATAAATACACGGATCAAAAGGAGAACTCGTATCTCCATCTAGGTTTAATGTAGGTTTAAAGGAATAGCCTAGTGTGGACTTTATGGGGGATATCATACTTTTCTTTCTATCTAGTTACTAACATTGCTATATGTTACAGGGAATAGTCAATATTTATATTTCCAAGGAAATCCCTAATGAAGGAGAACATTAAATGGGATTTCCCACAAAACAAGTTATGCCCTATACACAGTATAGGACCTAACATGCTGATTGGTGGGGGTCTCGGTGATGGGGTAGGACAGAGGTAACTCAGACCCTATCGGACCCCCATTCTCATGATTACTTAGATCCCAACCAATCAGCAAGTTAGGTCCTCTGCTGAGGGTAGAGCCTAAATTGTTTAGTGGGAAAACCCCTTAAAAAGGGTTTTCCCTGAGATGACTGTAGCAGACGGCTGTGATTGACTGTTCTGCTCCTTTCATTTCTAAGGAGAGAGATTTCCAAGCGCGGATCCCCCTTTTTGTGATCTGTGGAGGTCTCATCACTGAGACCCCCACCGATCAGCATGTTTGGCGGGAAGACCCTTTTAAGAACACTAACATGCTCTTCCCTATAAACATAGGAATTACAGTTTTTGGTGGACAGACATATATGTGGCTGGGCTGAACTGCATCCAGCATGTCATTACGTTGCACTTGAGCTTAGTTGAGACTGGACCCAGTTACCCAGACTAAAATTGGTCATTCCACCAGTACCTAGCCACATGCAGTGACCTGGAGATATAAAAATTGCAATGGGGCTTATTTACTAAGGGTCCCACAGCCGCATTTTCGTTGGGATTCCCGACTTTTCGGGGATTGTGCTGGGGATTGTGTCACACGCGATCCGATTGTTTCACAATCGCGCCTGTTTTCATGCTACACAAATCGGGGGCGGCCCATCGGGCAATCCGACGGATTTGGACTAACCGCGGGATTTAACATTCAAATTTGTCAAAAGCCAAGCACTTGCATGCATCGGGAAGAAGAAGGTGAACTCCGGGGGACCTAATAGGGGAGCAACACATGCAGGATATCGGGCGCAGGATCTACGTGTATCACGGCACAGTGCATCATCGTCGGGGAACGCACCTCGAGGATCGCGACTCGGACAGGTAAGTAAATGTGCCCCGCTGTGTTTCTTTTTGCAATTTTTTAGCTTTCAATCTGTGGTTTCAGGACCTTTGGAGTACCTTTAAAGATCCTGAAATGGCACTTGTGTACATGTGAATTGAGAGCAGGAACAGATGTATAAAGATTTAATGGATGAAGGCCCTCAGTAAAAAATTTGGTGGGGGTTTCAGTGACCATAAGCCCACTAAAAGGCTTGGGCCCCGGGCTACCGCACAAACCACCAGTATTGTAATCCACTAGCTGTAGGTCCCGACATGCCTGGGATGGTAAATAACTGCTCTGACCTATAACAAAATAGAATGGGTTAAGAAAAAATATTTTATATGTATCTATAGACTGTCTCAGACTGTCTCTGTCTCTGGCAGTCTCTTTCAGTAACTGTCTGTCTCTGGCAAAGTCTTTCAGTGACTCTCTGTGTCAGGCACTCTCATTCCAGCGACGGTCTGTCTTGGGCATTCTCATTCCAGTGACTGTTGGTCTCGGGCACTCTCATTCCAGTGACTGTCGGTCTCGGGCATTCTCATTCCAGTGACTCTCAGTCTCGGGCACTCTCATTCCAGTGACACTCAGTCTCGGGCACTGTCATTCCAGTGACACTCAGTCTCGGGCACTGTCATTCCAGTGACACTCAGTCTCGGGCACTGTCATTCCAGTGACTGTGGGCCTCGGGCACTCTCATTACAGTGACTGTCTGTCCCGGGCACTCTCATTCCAGTGTCTGTCTGTCACCGGCACTCTCATTCCAGTGACTGTCTCTGTCTCCGACTGTCACTTTGTTTATGGAGAGATTTATCAGAAGTGTCTGAGAGCAAAACTGCTCTAGCTTCCCATGGCAACCAATCAGAGCTCAAGTTTTATTTTCCCACAGCTGTTTATAAAATTATAGCTGATATCTGATTGGTTTCATGGGCAACTGGAACAGTTATACCTCAGACATTTCTGATAAATCTCCCCCTACCTCTGTATCCCTATTCAGCTTCAGTGTTAAATCTCTGCCTCCTTGACTTTATACAACCAATTTACATCTCACTTCAAAGTTGATTTTCTGGATGATGCCATCACACTGGGCCATGAAAGGAACATACTGGTAGTGGTTTATTAGACCAATTGCTGATGACAGGTTCCTTTTAAAGTTATTAAAAAGGAAATAGGAACCGCGCTCCTAATGCATTTGCCAAAACTTCTAAAATGCTTAAATCAGAGAGAGAAAATAGCAATTATTCTCTATTAAATAGCGTATCAGTCATATGACTCCAGTACGATTCAGAAGAAGGAAGGAATGACCTTGCCCCGAGACATTGCAATAGAACTTTATCAGACAGAACAGATGATGGAAGTGAAGTAAGATGATTATTTTGGGAAAAATCATTAGATATGGCTATTTCACAACACAAAATAATCTAAATCTGCATGTGACAGAGTAACGTTCTTCTGTCTGATTCATTGGTCATGTGACCGTCTCGTGCCAGACACCCCATCACATAAATGCTGAGAGGTCATTTCCTCTAAAGATTGTTTCTTTATAGACTTTTAGGGGTTGTCCAGGAGTTTATTTTTGTTTTATACATATGGCCTAGAGGGGCTAAATAAAAAATTTAACTGCATTAAGATGCAACATTGGGGCACATTTAATCACCCGGTCCTGTCGCGATCCCTGATCTGGACGGTCGGCAATTCACCAATTTCGTGCGCCCGATATCCTGCATGTGTCGCTTCCCTGCTGAGGTCCGCCGGGGTTCACCTTCTTCTTCCTGACGCTTGTAAATGCATGTCTTGCGACACAATTTGCAATGTTAAAGCCCATGCATTGTCTGGATCCGTCGGATCGTCCGACGGACCGCCCCTGGATTTGTGTCGCGTGAAAGCGGGCGCCGATGCACCAAAATCCAATCGCGTGCGCCCAAAAACCCATGTTAAATGCCGTGCAACACGGAAAGCCGACGAAAATGCGCTCCGCCGACCCTTAGTAAATGAGCCCATTGTGTCTTTATGTATCAAAATGTTGTCACAATTTCTATTGTATTCTGAGCCCAAATAAGGAAAAGCCAGTGTGGGTCCAGACAGGGCTGCCGAAAAAGAAAAGAAAGTGAATATGCTCTGCCCTGGTTCCTGGTTCGCACTTCACGTCAATATTCCTGGCTTTGGTAGCAATGGGCATTCACAAGTACTGGAGGTCAGGGGTCCACTTCAGCCAATCAAAGGACATCTAGCATCTCACAATAGTGGATTATAATATAGGCTAGTTGGGCAGTAGCTCGGGGCCCAAACTTTCTTGGGGGCCCATGGTCACCCAAACCACCTTGACCCATGAAATCCTCATACATCTGTTCCTGCTCTCAATACACCGGTACACAAGAGCCATTTCAGGACCTTTAAAGATCTCCCAAAGGTCCTGAAACCACAGATTGTCATAAGAGGAAATTAATTGCAATTGCAATTATGTAATGAGGGAATTCAGGAGTTGGAGCCGGATGAGTTAACTTTTAGTTTTTATCACCCCTTTTTAAATCAGAGTGTTCTTCTTTACTTAAATTAAAGGAGTATAGTGGTATCTTGCTGATCGTGAAGACCCCTTGAACACTACAACACTCAACAAGACCTGTCATTTTGTGAATGCTCTTGACCAGGTTAATTTGGCCATCAAGTCAATCACATCCTTACACTTGCCCATTTTCCTGTTCCCAACACATTAACTAGTTCTGCTGTTATTAGCATTATCGCTTTGGCAGCCAATCATAGACCTCACAATGGCACCCACCTTCCTGAGGCCTATGATTGGCTCCTGGGGTCACCAGACACAACAGGTAAATTATTACATTATTATCCTCTGATGTCAGAAAAGAACTGGCAATAAAACAGAAGGATGGAATATCACCGGAATCGGAGGGGAGTTTAAAGGAAACCTACCACCACGGACCAACCTATTAAGGTAGATTCGGTGGTAGGTGCATCTAATGTATGTAAGGGTAGCCCTTTTTAGGGATCATCCTTTACTCCACTATATCTTTTGTTATCTGTAATCAGGGAATATGCAAATTTTCAGATAGTTTCAGCGCGCAGCTATGAGGATCTGCGTGCACTCTACCGCAAAACTGGAGTTCTGCGCATGCACAGAACACAGGCCGGTGGCTGCACAATCTTGGTTTCGAAGCCTAAGCTACTGCACATGTGCAGAACTTCAGTTTTGGAGGATCAAAGAGGCTACTGGGGTGTGGAGTAGCCATGCCATGTAGCCTCAGCTCTGAGCCCCAGTAGCCTCTTTAGAAAATTAGCATATTCCCTGTTTGAAGATAATAAAAGATATTGAGGAGTAAAAGGTTAGCCCTAAAAAGGGCTATCCTTGCTTACATTAGATCTACCGGTGGTTCCCTTTAAACTTTTTTTTTTTTTTCACTATAAAAACCTAAAAGATGAGTTGGGAGTTGGACAACCCCTTTAAATTTTATTTTGCACGTTATGAAAACATCATAATACTGCATACATTTCATTTTCTTTGAATTATTCGGACCTTGCATCTTCTATCTTCAGTGTTCTATACTAATTTGAGAATGAAAAACGCCTCCGAGTGACAACAATGTCTGACAATATTCCATATTCTTAACCTTCATGCTAGTACAGCAGCGGTCCCCTGTGTCACTCCTAGTCCCCCCAGCATTTAGTCTAGACATCGGACTAGAATCTTCATGCAAAAAGAAACAGCAAGTCATCAAAACTAATCTCCTCTCATGTAATGATGTGTGCTGGCTGAACCAGAAAGGTCAACTATGGGCCCAAAATCATGAGATCAACCCAACCACAGCAAATACTGCTAGTAGCATCAATGAGCCTATTAGTATTTCATGGATTATCAATTATGAATAATCCAGGAGGGTTAACCTTTCATTGCTTCATTGTAAAATCAATGTAGAGTTCACTGAAAAGCTGAACTTTAGAATGGACAACACACAGAGATTATCTGCTCAGCTCTTCCTGCTCTATAACATGCTGCAAACAGAAAGACCACTATATTAAATCTGCCTGCTTATAGGACACTATGTTCAATCTACACAGCTGTCCCTGCTCTATAACATACTTCCTGTAGATAGAGCACCATTCTCAGCTTCTACTGAACTATAATATGTGGCCTGCAGATAGATCACTATGTACAATCTGCTCAGTTCCTCCTGCTCTATAATATTCTACCTGCAGATAGGGCACAATGTACAATTTGTTCAACTCTTCCTTCTCTATAATATGCTGTCTGTAGATACGACACTACGGGCACATTTACTTACCCGGTCCATTCGCGATCCCGTGGTGCGTTCTCCGGTGTGGATTCGCGTCCTGCTGGGATTCACTAAGGTCGTGTGCCGGATATCCAGCAGGTGTCGCTGCTGCGCCGAGGTCCGCCAGAGTTCACCGTCTTCTTCCCGGTGCTTGTAAGTGCGTGTCAAGCGACACAAAAATTTTCTTTAATACCGCGTTTTTTCCGAATCCGTCAACAGCCACGCCCACCGATTTCCGTCGTGTGAAAGACAGTGCCGATGTGCCAAAATCCGATCGTGTGCACCAAAATCCTGGGGCAATTCGGCACAAATCGGAAATCGTCGGGAAACCCGATGAAAGTGCAGCCGCGGAGCTCTTAGTAAATGAGCCCCTATATACAATCTGCTCAGCTCCTCCTGCTCTATAACATGCTGCCTGCTGATTGGATCAAATCATTATGGCAAAGACTGCCAGAAATCACATTGGTTTTGATGCAGCACATTTGCAGATAAAAGTTAAAATTAACTCTTTGCTGTAATTGTAAACTGTTTATAAATTTGTGGCAGCTAATATGTAGCAGTTTGGTGTTTAGAGGGAATTAGGGATGGAACGTTGTGGTGCTCTTTATTGTGTGTAGTTTTATCTCTGTTTTATTCTCTCGATCTCATAACCTGTTGGCATTTACAGGTATATTATAGAAGGAAAGTAATTTGCTTTAGTAGAATCTACTACATTATTACTTAAGACAATTAATTGGCGGATTAGTAAATACCTCTGTTATAACCTGTAAGCAGATTAACTTGTTAATTAATGTAAAACAAGCAGAGGCCCGGACTAAAAACTAATTTATACATACAGAATCTTTTCTATGCACTGAACATTTTTAGGTAGTGAATACATGTGTAGGCAGGCCTGAAATATGCCATAATTGTCAAAAATGTAGTGGATGATCAATGGGTGAAAAAAATTCACACACCTACAGTAAAGTCAAGAGGGAATGGTGTGAGCACTGATAGAATGGGGGCTTATTTAATAGGGGTCCTGCGGCCGCATTTTCGTCGGGTTTCTTGACTTTTCAGGGATCGCGCCGGGGATTGTGCCGCACGCGATCGGATTGGGTCGCAATCGCGATGGCTTTCACGCGACACAAATCAGGTGGCGGGGACCGCAAAGAAGAAGGTCAACTCTGGCGATCGACGTGGATCGCCACACAGTGCATCACTGTCAGGGAACGCACCTCTGGGGATTGCGACTCGGAAAGGTAACTAAATGTGCCCCAATGTCTCCCCACTTCTCCGGCTGTCCCTGCCTAATTGACAATCACCCTAGATGACAGCCCCAACTGGGTGACACTCCCTACACTGAATAATGAGAGGGAAAATAAAACAGGAACACTAATTACAACATCAGAAAGCTGAGTAAAACCAATGCAATAGTCGTCAGAGGTATAGATTGATGTCACAACTAGAGGGTAACAAAGGACTAAATCAGGAGGAAATGGGGTGGTCAGAAAACAAAACAGAAGGTATGAAACTTCAGGACTGGTCAGGTAGAATATAGCCACGGTTAGGTAAAAAAAAAATCACTGGCAGGAAATTCCAGCTCCAAGAAAGATTTATAGCTGGCTAATGAGCTGATTGAAGGGCAGCTGAGCAAGCCAATCATGGTTTTAACCCTCTCCCAGCAATGAAGATAAGGGATGACACTCAATGTTTGAATATTTCATTACTATATTAATTGATCATCATATGTGTGGCCAACTGGCAACCAAACTTGGCTTTTACTTCCTACTACTTAGCAGATATCTGTAGGATATTTTATTTATGAAAATCCTTATCTAACGTTAATATTATCTGGCACGCCTACTTAAAAAGGAGTTTAGCCAACTTTGTGAAAAGAAATGTGATGGACTGTTTCCATGAATTTATTTGTAGGAATGTCTAGACTTGCCCAAAATCTATCTCAATGATAAGGACAATTGAAACCAAAAGGTTTGAGATAAAGAGTCTTGACAGTAACAAGATGTGACACTTATCACGTTTCAAGTTGTAGAATTTCTATATCTTAACTTTTCATGAATTGCAGAAATGTCATTAAAACTGCAACATGAGACTGCGCCCAAAAAGTAAATGTAAATCATAAACACATGTTATGACATACCAGAGATCATTTACTCACAAAAACTGCTGAATGCCATACAATAATCACATTGTTTTTGTGCCAAAAGGCCCAAGTAACACATACGGGCTAAGTGTATACTATGTATTGGGCATTATATTATATGGTGGGGCATTTACCCAGACCTATACAACTCTACACCTTTACAGCCACATATGTTTGTCCTTAATCCTGTGTGTAAAACATACATGTCATAGACTTGCATACACTTACATATATTTGCATATTTGCATGCAATATGATACTTTTAAATACAGCTAAACCAATGATATATCAAATTTTAATAGCCAAACTATGACCAAAGCCAAGGACTTAAAGTACCAGTGCCAAATGTGTGTCCAAGGTGAGTGTGCAGGTAGTGCACTAAACACCATCTAAGGACCACCACCCACCCTGCCTCAAATAAAGTCCCCATGCACACGACTGTATTGGGGGTCGTGATCTGGTTGCACAAACTGCATCCAGATCAAGGTCCATTAAGATCTATTAAAGAGACTCCGGCCTCTTAATAAATACAGGCACAAACCCGCCAGTTCAGACCTAAGACCAGGTCTGAAATTACAGAATTTTTCGGTATATTCTCAGCTGGCTTTCCATATTAAATCTGGGTGGCACAGTGTTCACGTCCCTGCCCGCATTCTACCTGCCCCGCTCCAGAGAAGCCAGAAAACTGTGGGAGAGATTGATGTGTCTTCTCTGCCAGAAAACTAGCGGAAAAGGCATATTGATTATCCCCCACAGTGTCTCACCTTACTGTGACCAAGCTGGGCAGCTGCGCAGCAAGAGATCCTATTCCTGCCCATATTGCAGTACAATCTCCCGACTCCTTATGGAGATGGTAGGGGTTGAAGGCAGATCTGGTTCCAGGTTTTAGTAGGCCCCTGGGCGACAGAGCCTTAGTGGGCCGCTTCGTGGGCCTCCATCCAGTATGGAGCGCCCCTTCGGGAGAACAAGGATTGGTGAGTTTTGGATTCTGCCTCTGTGCTGTACTCCCGACAAGCGCAGCATAGAGGTAGAAAGGTACACAAACTGGATGGTCATCATTTGTACCAGTGTCTTAAACAGAAACTGGTACAATTGATCCGAGGGCCTGAGGAGTGGGCCCCTCCAGCACCCTTGGGCCCCGGAACTTGCCCGGGTTAGTCGAGTGCTGGCGCTGGCCCTCGGTGAAGGTACCAGCCCGAGTGAAGCATACGGAAATGTCATGAGGCCTAAGACTTATAAATAGGTACCTTTGCTCTAGACTCCCCTGTATTCTGCAAGTCAAGTAATGTAGCAGGAGGAGTGGCAAGTAAAGGGAGAGTAATTTTAATAATTTTTTTATACCTTTGTTTGATTGTTTTAAACAACGTGTGTTGAAAAGTTAAAGTCCCATTTCCATGAATAGATCAGTATCACCCTGCAGGAGTACAACATTGCTAAAGGAACCTGTGTTTTCTTTTTTTCTGGATTATTAGGGATTCCAAAGATTGAACAATCACTGATGAAAATTTTATGGCATTTCCTCGGTAAAAGAAGCCTTTCCAAGACTGGTATAACAAGTAACGCACATCCACTTAATTGCATTCCTGTGGTTGAATGTAGCATCTTGCTGCAAGACCTGGAGGAGACAGACAAGGACAAATGAGTCAATGTGAGTCACACAGGATTTACACAGCAACATCTTTTACTACCGCTTTGACCTTGGTCCAGATATATAGGAAAAGCCTGTACATTGTCATTTACACCCATTCAACTCCCTTTATTCTGGAATTTGGCTATGACAAGTGACCCTCTGCTCCTTTTTCCCCCAAACGGGAAAGTAATTTTTTCCAAAAGTCCATCCCCTATATAAAGGCTGGGTCAAATTGTGAAACCACAATTAACTGTGACCCACTGGAGCTTAGAGCCAAAAGAACAGAAGAACTTGAGTGACATGGGGACTGGGAGCGGTGCAAGGTAAGTATGCTCTTTTATCTTTTTCAGACTACTGCCCAAGGCCTCTAGGGCAGTGATGGCAAACCCTTTAGATGCAGAGTGCCCAAACTACATCCAAAACCCACATATTTTTCACAAAGTGCCGATGCGACAGTTTAAACAGTAACTTATTACTCCCTGCTCTGTCACATGTTTAAATTGTAAAGACACCTGAGGACACCAACACAGTAGAAAGAAGGAGAAAAAGCTTTAATTATCATTGTAGCTTCCTTCTATTGTCTGGGCTGCCTGGGACTGCAAGAGGCCTTGAGTCCTGTCTGGCGGAGTCTGCGGTGGGGTGATGGCACAGGTGCCCATAGAGAGGGCTCCGAGTGCCACCTCTGGCACACGTGCCATAGGTTCGCCACCACTGCTCAAGGGGATTGTGAGGAATCTTTGATATCTGTAAGTGTAAGTATAATAAATCCTCCAGAGGGAATCTATTTATAATTAGCAGGCCAAGGGGGTTCAGATGGATCAGTGGTTAGGGATAAGACCACTCATTCAGGTTCAGATCTGATCAGCTGAGCCTAAACCTAGAGTTTGGGGTACCCAAACCCGAATGGCCACCCCACCGGTAACACTGAAGATACCCATGATAACCTTTAACCACTTAAGGAAGTAGCATTTTTCTTTCATTTTTCAATTCACATTTTTCACATTACTTATTATCCCATGTCGTGTACTGGGAAGCTGGAAAAAAATTCCAAATGTGGTGAAATTGGTTAAAATAAATGCAATTGAGTCACTTTCTTGTGGCCTCAGATTTTACGACTTTCACTGTGCCCTCCAAATGTTTTGTCTCCTTTATTTGGTACGATCACAGTGATACCAAATTTACATAGGTTTCATTGTGTTTTAATACATTTTTACAAATTAAAACAATGGGAACATTAACTTACCTGTCCGAGTCGCGATACCCGACAATGATGCCCTGTGCCGCGATCCACGTAGATCCTGCTCCTGATATCCTGCATGTGTTGCTTCCTCGCTCAGGTCCGCCGGAGTTCACCTTCTTCTTCGCAATACATGTAAGTGCTTGGCTTAAGACACAAATTCGAATGTTAAATTGAATGTTAAATCCTTAGTCCAAATCCGTTGGATCATCGGATGACCCGCCCCCCAATTGCGTGCGACACAATCCCCGACGAAAAGTCGGGAAACCTTTCGAAAATGCGGACCCTTAGTAAATAAGCCCCAATGTGTATGAAAAAAATTGTTTCGCCATCCTCTGACCGAAATAACTTTTTCATACTTCGGTTTATGGAGCTGTACAAGGAGTCATTTTTTTGCCAACCGAGCTTACATTTTCATTGCTACCATTTGGAGGACTATGTAACCTTTTGATCACTTTTTATTACATTTTTTTATGTGATGTAAAATGGTGTAAAAGTTGCGTTTCGGACATTTGGGCCCTATTTTCTATTATGCGTTAATAACCGTTTATATATTTTGATAGATCGGCATTTTGGGATGCTGCGATACCTAATGTGTTTATGATTTTTACAGTTTATTTAGCTTTATATCAGTTCTAGGGAAAGGGGGGTGATTTGAACTTTTAATATTTTATTATTTTTATCCTTTTTTTTCACTATTTCTTAGACCCTCTGAGGTACTTTAACCCTAGATGGTCTGATAGTTCCTACCATATACTGCAGTATTATTGTATTGCAGTATATGGCGTTTTTACATAGCATTCATTACAATGAGCCACTGGCTCATTATAACGAATCTACTGAAACCATGCAGCCTCGGGTCTGACAAAGACCAAAGGCTTAGATTGCAACTGATTTCCGCCCCCCCCCCATGACATCAGGTGGAGCACAGATCCCTGGTTAACAGAGATTGCTGGTTAACAACCAGCATCGGGGGAAAGCACTGACTGAGAGTGCAAGTGATGGGTGTTTGCTGCAATATGCAGCAGACCCCATCTCTGTATGCAGAGGGCTCAGCCTGTGAGCTCTCTTCATACACCCGTCATAACTTGCAGACGGATATATCCATCAGTGAGAGTGAAAGGGTTATATACCGACGTCAAAGCACCAATCGCGGGTGTTACTGGCAGGGGTTAGCCTGAAAGTCAAACCTGAACTTTCAGCTGTACATTGCAGGATCGGGTCCCCTCTATCAGTGGGCGTGAAGGATGAGAATAAGTTGTGCAGGGGATCCAAGCTAAACTCCTGTAACAGGTTCTAGAAGTTACCTTCCAACTGTATAATTACTTGCATTCAAAGTTTCATGGAATAAAAGTATCATTAATAGAGATGAGCGAACATGCTCGTCCGAGCTTGATGCTCGGTCAACGAAAGTGAGTACCAGCACCAGCATCACTCCCTTAGCTGGTGACTCGGTACTTACAGCTTGACACTACCATATCTAAGGGGTAGGTTTCCTGTAGCAAGCAAACTGTGCCTCCTCCGCAAAAAACATATACGCCCCCAGTACTCAACCACAAATCATATAAACCTTTCTGTTTTATATCTAAGAAACAAAAGAGAAAGATATCTTGCGGTGTCTTCTTCGTGAAGGAAAAAATGGCAGATAGACCGACAGGCACGTAGCGAAATCAACCATTAAGGTCCCAAATCCCCTCCCTCCAAACCCGAGCCTCTTGTATTAATGATCTGGAGGTCTAAGCTAATCCTCAATAATACGTAAGCTATGACAGAGGAAAGCTAGAAGAATGGCAAACACCCAGATACTAACAGAACATGACCAGGAGTGTTCCTGTGCTAGGAAGCTTGGGAGCTCCCCAAATCCGAGCTATCGATCTATCAATCGATCTCTCCTATACTATCTATCTATCTATTGTTTCTTGTAATTGTTCTATCTATTCTATTTTCTAGTAACTTTATCGATCTATCGATCGATATCTGTTTATCTTTTCTAGGTATAGTTCTCTTAATCTAGCCATCTATCTATCATCGATCTATTATCTCTCTATCGATAATCCTATCTAGCTATCGAGCTATCTAGCTATCGGAGAGCGATCTAGCGAGCGAGCGAGCGTCGATGACTATGGATCGATCTAACTAGGACTATCTATCTAGCTAGGAGCGAGGGGCGCGACTAGTTAGGAGTATCTAGATCTCTCGATCTATCGAGCATCTCGCTAGAGCTAGCTAGCGAGGATCGATCGATCTAGCTACTATATCGAGCGATCGATCGACCCGAGCTATCGTCTAGCGAGGCTCTATCTATGTAGTAAGGTAGCTATCTATCTATCGATCGGATTATCGCTCTAAGCTATCTTTCAGCTATCTATCGATCTATCTTCTATCGCCTGAGCGAGTATCGATCGATCTCATATCGATCGGATCTATCGAGCTCTAGATCTATCTAATCGAGTATCAATCGATCGATGCGCAATCTATCTATCGACTATTTTATCTAGGTACCTATGCTATCTATCTAGCTATCGACTATCTAGCTATCTATCTATCTAGCTAGCTATCTCTGAGACTACTCGAAAAGGAGCAGCATCGTGGGCCAAGCGTCATTGGTTCAGGTGAAAACAGTGAAATTTCTTTATTCCATGTTTGGAGCGGCACAAGTACAGCAGCACCGTTTCGGCTCCCAAGCAAGCCTTTTCAATCTCCCTGGATGCTGAAACGTGGCTGCTGTTATTTGGAGGATCTGGCAGCTGGTCCTCAGTGATTGCACCCACCTGTGCTCCGTTTTGTGTGCTGTTTGAAACTGTATCGCTTCGACACGATCCTCTATCTATCGATCTACTATTATATCTATCCATCTATCTAGCAGTTACTAATCTAATCAATTCTAGCAGTTATCTATCTAGTTATCTATCTAATCTCTATCTAGCTATCTACTATCTACTATTATACTATCCAGCTATCTACATTAGCGAGCTATCAATCTAAGCGTTATCTATTATCTATCATCTATCTCAGTATTCTATCTATTATTTAGTAGTAAACAAAAGACATAGCAGCACAGCATCACCCAAGTCAGCAAGGCCGGTGCATGTGCAGACCACAAACTTGAATTCCAGGCAGAGAGCCTCCAAATAGTAAAATGAAAAGGCACACAAGATGGCTGCCTGTCCAGCTCTAGATTTTTTTGCCATCTATCTATCTATGATCTATCTACTCTTTAAATAAAGTTTAATATTACTTGCAATAATCAAGAATTAGTTAAACTGGGATTACGTAGAATCAGGAAAACATCAAATCAATTTTTCTGA
>WNYA01000713.1:0-121964 GCA_019512145.1 Engystomops pustulosus
TTTTTCCCCACCTTCAAAAATCCATAACTTTTATTTTTCCTGTGTACAGAGCTGTTTGAGGGCTTGTTTTCTGCCTAACAAATTGCTCTTCATAGTGACGGGATTTATTATTCCATTCCGTGTACTGGGAAGCTGGAAAAAAATTTCAATTGCAGCGAAATTGGTGAAATTGGCTTTCACTGTGCGTCCCAAATGACATGTCTCCTTTATTCTATGGGTCGGTACGATCACGGGGATACCAAGTTTATATGGGTTTTATAATGTTTTCATACATTTCCAAAAATAAAAACCTAAAAAAAAATTCTTCATTTTACCATCTTCTGGGGCTAATATCTTTTTCATACTTCGGTGTACAGAGATGTGGGTGGTGTCATATTTTGCGACTTGTGATGATATTTTCGATGCTACTATTTAAGGACTGTTCGCCCTTTTCACCACTTTTTATAGAATTTTTTTTTATAATTTTCAAAATGGCAACAAAGTACCATTTTTCGACTTTGGGTGCCATTTTCCATTACGGAGTTAAACGCCAGGTAAAACTTTGTTATGTTTTGATAGATCGGACATTTTGGGATGTGCCGATACCAAACAGGTTAATGATTTTTACAGTTTGTTATTTAAATCAGTTCTAGGGAAAAAGGGGCAATTAAAATAAAAAAGTTAAAAAATTCAATTAAAGAAACCTAAAAATTCAATTTTTTTTAACTATTTTTAGACTCCATAGGGTACTTTAACACCAAGTTGTTTGATTGATCCCATCATATACCATCATTCTACAGTATACGGGGATTTTACACACCATCTATTGCAAAGTGGTAATCGCACATTATAATTAAAGAGTTAAAACGAGACAGCCTCGGGTATTTGTAAGACCTGAGGCTGTCATACTAACCCATTGCCGCTCCCCGATGACTACACAGGGGGAGGCGACTGAATCCAAAATGGCGGTGCACACGCGTCAGGACTTAAATGCATCCAGCTGCTTTGCCGGAGGCATTTACCTGGTTAACACCTGCAATTGGTACCAGCACCGACCGTGGGTGTTACTAGTGGGTGTCTGCTGCAATATGCAGCAAACATCCACCTTGTATGAAGAGGGCTTGGCCCATGAGCCTTCTCCATACAGGGAGAATCGTCGGTAAGGGGTTAATTAAATGAACAACTTGATACTCGGAGCTAAAGAGAAGAAAAAACGAGTTCTATATGTTTAGGGGGCAGACGTGCAGCCGAATAGTGTGAACAATGTTTAGTATCGGACTATTCTCCCAGCTCAGCCACAAATGGCCTCAGAGTTACCTCTCCGCCCGAGTCATGAAGCGATAGTTTTACATTCAGACTAGGACGTGGGAACTTCAGAAGAGTCTAATCTCTGGCTCTAACAAATTCTATACAATAGGTAAGTGTCTGACAACATGGCGGCCATGCCAACTGCCCGCCCTGAGTAAAGTCTTGCCACTTGTGGGTTTGCACTAGGAGGTAGGATTTTTGTGGTGTTGGCCGTCGCCCGTTAAGTAAATTTCAAGAAACAATAAACAAATGTCTTCACGTTCAAAGGGAAAACACCGATTTAAAAATCGGTCTAGACTTGTACCGGGCTGTGACATCACAGGACAGCCCAAGGAATGATGACCACGACCACCTCACAAAGCAAGCCGCAACGTGCTATGTATGCAGGCAGACCGCTTGAACCATGGCTGAAGGAGACCATCGAGCCAAGTACCAAGGGGTCTCCATGAGCAAATTACTATGTAATTCTGGTACATAGGGAGCAGTATTATAGTAGTTATATTCTTGTACATAGGGGGCAGTAGTATTATAGTAGTTATTATTCTGTACAATAGGGGGCAGTATTATAGTAGTTATATTCTGTACATAGGGGCAGTATTATAGTAATTTATTCCTTGTACAAGGGGCATGTATTTACGTAATTAATAATCTGCCTATATCAGTTAGGGGCAGTATTATGAGTAGTTTATTCCTGTACAGATGGCATAAGAGTTTATTCGACATGGGCAGTCATTATAGTAGTTATGATTCCTGTACATAGGGGTCAGTATTATAATATAGTTTATTCCTGACATCGGGAGGCAGTATTATAGTAGTTATATTCTTGTTACATAGGGGCAGATTAGTAGTATTGTTACCTAGGGCAGTTATAGTATTATTCCTGTGACACTAGGGGCGTATTATAGTCGTTTATCTGTACATAGGGAGCAGTGTTAATAGTGTCTTACATAGGTGGGTATATCTGGAGTTGTACATTGTCAGGGCATTTATAGTAGTTATATCTTCTGTACATAGGGGGCAGGTATATGATACGTAGGGAGTATTATAGTAGTCTTCTTGTCTATGGGGACATCTTATAGTAGGTTGTTCGATTCCTCTAGGGGGTGGCAGTATTAGAGTAGAGATTCTTACTACGGAGGTCAGTATTATAGAGTTCTATTCTTGGTACTATAGGGGGCATATTATAGTAGTTATTCTTGTAACATAGGTGGCAGTATATAGTATTTATATTCCTGGTTTTAGCTAGGGGGCAGTATGTAAGAAGTGTATGTCTTTTGTACATAGGGAGCAGTATTATAGTAGTTATATCCTTGTACATAGGGGCAGAATGTAGTATGTCTTGATAGGGGTAAAGTAGTATATCTATAGGCTATTCATAGTTAAATTCTGTAGGGGGCATTAGTATAGTTAGTATATTCTTGAATGGGACATATTATAGTGTTATATCTTTACATAGGGAGCCTAATTATAGTATTATATTCTTGTACATAGGGGGGCTATTATATTAGTTCATCCTCTTGTAACATAGGGGGCAGTATTAGTAGTATATTTGACATGGGAGTATATTTGATGTACTAAAGTGCAGTAGGATAGGTATTTATTCCTGTACAGGGAGGGCAGTATCTTATAGTCTATAATTCCTGTACATAGGGAGTCATATTATAGTAGTTATATCCTTGTACCAAGGGGCAGTATTATAGTATATCCTGTCATCTGCATATTTATCCCCTTTAGAGTATGAGAGCATAGAATTCGGAAGGCAGGTAGTATTATCGTAAGGGGATTTAGGTTAATCTCCTGTACATAGGGGCAGTATTATGATTGTCATAGGCTTTATATTCGATCTGGACATAGGGGCAGTTTATAGTAGTGATATTCTTGTACAATAGGGGGCATTTTAGTAGTTATATTCCTGGTACTAGGGGTAGTATTCTTAATGGGCGTATTATGAGTTTATATTCTTGTACCTAGGGGTGTATTTATAGTGTTATATCCTGTACAGAGGGGGCATATAATAGAAGTTATATTCTTTACAGAGGAGGCAGTATTATAGTATTTATTTCTTGTACATAGGGGGCATTAGTAGTTATATTTGTAGGGCGTATATGTGTTCTTACATAGGGCGTTACAGTGTTATTCTTTACATAGGAGCAGTATTATAGTGGAATACTTGTGGAACGTAGAAGAGGAAACTCCAGCACATCACAGACGGTAAGATCGATTAAAAGGTCCTTTTATAGAAAAAGAATTAAAATGGTTACAATAAGCATGAGTCAGGAAACGGAACCGTTTCGGACATAACCGTCCTAGTCTTAGCAGTAACACCGATATGTGTACCAGAGCAGACAATATATAGTAGATGTAGCAACACCCTACATTTGGCTCCACCTCCACTTCCGTTGGGAAGGTAACAGTGATTCAGGGAAAAACAGCATGAATGTACGTCAAAGGAAAGGGAGAATGCGTCAACAATAGATCAGATATCACCCCTTAAATTAAGCCCTAGGGGTGACCTTGTTTCGTATTTGCCAATATCCAAAAAAGCTTCCCGGCGACGCAGTTTTGAACCAAATCCCCACCTCTACGTGCGTGGTATTCTTTCTATGGGAACGATATGTAAGCTGGGAAGTCTCCTGCATGTTGGGATCTAAAAATGGTTGAGATACACCTGAAATATTTTTTGTTTTGATAACATCGCTGTCTGACAAGAGAGTCCTTCCAGGGTTCATAAATTCTTTTCTTCAGTTTGCGTGTGGCACACCCCAATGTATTGTAACTTGCATGTGTTGCATGTAGCCACAGAAATGACATGTCTCTTTTCCATTGGAATGGGTGGTAATATTAAAGGTTTTGGATGTACCCAACAGATAAAAATTTGAGGTTTTGTCGATAAAATTTTTGCAGAACTACACCTGGGGAAACCACCCATTTGGTGCTGCCTCTTTATGTTTATAAGGAGAGTACCAATTCTAGGTATGAGGTTTTGGAACAAATAGTTGGGAGAAGTCTTTTTGCTAAGAGGAGCTTTTTTTGAAGCCAAACCTGACCCACTGTTAGGGGTGCACGTAGTTGTCGTTATATTCCTGACATAGGGGGAGTTAGAGCAGCTATTCCTTTCCATAGTCATATAGTAGTTATTCCTGTACATAGGGGGCAGTATTATAGTAGTTATATTCCTGTAATGGCATTATTATAGAGTTATTGGCATGGGCAGTATTATAGTAGTAGTTCTGTTAAGGGCCATATTCTTATTATATCTTACATAGGGGAGCAGTAGTTATAGTAGTTTATATCTTGAACATAGGTGGCCGATATTCTATTAGTTTATATTCTTTACGGGTATAGTAAAAATTCACATAGGGTCAAGTATCTATCGTAGTTATAATTCTTGTTACATAGGGCAGTATTATAGTAGTTATATGCTCTGTACAATAGGGGCAGTATTATAGTAGTTTATTCTTGTACTAGGGGGCAGTATTAGTAGTTATATTCTGTACATGGGGAGACAAGAATTATAGATAGTTTTATATTCTTGTTACATAGGGGGCAGTCAATTAGTAGTAGTTATAGGTTCTTGACACTAGGAGGCATATTATTAGTTATATTCCTGTACATAGGGTGGCTATCTACGTTTATACTGTAATAAGGTTATATTTCTGTACATAGGGGCAGTATAGTAGTTATATTCTTGTACATAGGGGCATTATTAGATAGTTAATATTCTTGTAGCATAGGGGTCCATATATGTAGTTATAATCTGTAGCATAGGGGGCGTATTATAGTAGTGTATATTCGCTGTACATAGGGGGCTATATTATAGTAGATTATATTCTTGTATCTTATGGGGGGCGTATTATAGAAGTTATATTCTTACTACCTAGTGGGCAGTATTATAGGTATTTCTGTAATGAGTATAATTCTTTATTTCTGACTAGGGGCATATTATAGTATTATATTTCTGATACAGGGGCAGTATGATAAGTAGTTATTATTACCTTGGTACATAGGGGCACTAGTATTTATGTAGTTATATATCTGTACCTAGTGTGCCGGCAGTTCTAGTACGTGATATTCCGCATAGGGGACATAGTATCGTGCAGTATTCCAGTAGGGTTATAGTTTATATCTTGTACATAGGGCATATTATAGTGTATATTCTGACATAGGCTATATTGGTCTATTCCTGTACATAGGGGTAGTATTAATAGTAGTTATATTCTTGTACTAGAGGGGCAGTATGATAGTAGTTATATTCTTGTACATAGGGGCAGTATTATGTAATTATTTCTGTTACATAGGGGCAGGCCTATAAAGTAGTTCTATATTCTTTACAGGGTGCAGTATTATAGTAGTTTATATTCCTCTTGTACAGAGGGGGTAGTATTATGTAGTTTAGATTCCGTACGGGGGCGTATTATAGTATTTTATCTTTACATAGGGGGCAGTATTAGTAGTTATATTCCCTACAAGGGTTATAGTGTTATTTATTGGCTATTAAGTAGTTATCACATAGGGGCAGTATGATAGTAGTATATATTCTTGTAATATGCGAGTAGTATTATAGTAGTTATATATCTGTATCATAGGGGGCAGATTAAGTAGTTATAATTCTTGTACATAGGGGCAGTATTGAGTAGTTAATTTTGTGACATATAGGGGCAGTATTATATAGGTATATTCTTGTACATGAGGGACATAATTATAGAGTTTATTCTTGTACATAGGGGGCATTATTATATAGTTGATATTCTTGTACATAGGGGGCATATTATGTAGTTAGTATGCTTGTACAAGGCGTGCAGTATTATAGTATTATATTCTTGTACAAGGGGCAGTAGTTAGTAGTATTATATTCTTGTACTAGGGCAGTATTATAGTAGTTATGATTCTTGTACTTAGGGACATATATAGTAGTTATATTCTTGTACATGGGGCAGTATTATGTAGGTTGTTCTTGCATAGGGGGCATATAGTAGTTATCTATTCTTTAATTAGGGGCAGATTTACGCTTGAGCCACTGGAAATGTAGAATCAGATTAATATGAGTATGAGGTCTAACCTGGTGTCGGTGTGATCTATAGGAAGGGTCGCTCCTCCAGAACAAATGATGTGTAATACCAAAACCCTCAGAGTAAAGAAAGTGTTGAAGCCAAGGACTTCATTTACAGACTTTGTGTTCTTCTGTGTAAAAGAAAAAAGAAAAAGAAGAATCCTGGAAATCGATGAGGAGGAGAGAAGGGGGCGTCAGTTTTTCTAGTAACGTGTCGCTTCTGTGACCACAGTTGAATTCCAAAAGCAGCTGAAGTCTGGAGTTCATCAACCCCCCCCCCACCGGTGGTCCTTGGCCCTCAGCAATGAAAAAGAAGCTGCGGAAACCACTATTATTAATGGATATTGAGATTGTTGGGGTGTTAACCAAAAGCCCTTGAACCAAGGCACTTCTGCAGGTAGCTGGTCGATAATAGGATTAGGGTAGTAGTACTGTGCTATCCCCTATATACAGGATAGTAGTAGTAGTACTGTGCTCGTACCCAGATATACAGGATAGATGTAGTATTTGATATGGTAAGAGTACTAGTGCTGTCCATATTACAGGATAGAGTAGTAGTACTGTGCTGTACATGATATCTCAGGATATTGTAGTATGTGCATGTGCCCCATATAACAGGATAGGAGTATAGTAGTGCTGTGCCTATATATAGCAGTGATAGATTAGAGTACTGTTGTTCTGTGCCCTAGATAACAGATAGGAATTAGTAGTACTTGTGTGCCATCATACATGTAGGAGTAGTAGTAAACTGTGCTGTGCCATATAAGATAGTAAGCGTATGCGCTGTGCCAATTAGGAGTAGTAGTACTGTGCTGTTCCATATATACAGGATAGGATAGTAGTACTGTGCTGTGCCCATATATACAGGTAGGAGTAGAGTCCTGTGCTGTGCCCAATAACAGGATAGGAGTAGTAGTATTGTGCTGTGCCCATATACAGATGGAGTATAGTACTGTATGTGCCCATATAACATGATAGGAGTAGTAGTACTGTGCTGTGCCAATATAGGATAAGTATAGTATTACTGTAGCTGTGCCCATATATACAGGATAGGAGTAGTCAGTACAGTGCGTGTGCTCATATATACAGTGCAGGAGGAGTAGAATGTGCTGTGCCCATATATACAGGATAGGGTAGTAGTACTGTGCTGTGCCCATATATAAGGATAGGAGTAGTAGTACCGTTGCCAATATACATCAGGATATAGTACGCTGTTTGTGTCATATAGTCGATGAGTTATAAGTACGTCTGTGCCCCTAATACTGATGGAGTAGTATACGCTTGCCTATATACATGATCAGGAGTAGTAGTGACTGTTTTTGGGGCCCTTGGTGGCTCCATATATACAGGATAGGAGTAGTAGTACTGTGCGTGCTCCTTAATACAGGTAGGAAGTATAGTACTGTGTCTCTATATACAGGGATAGGAGTAGTAGTACACCTGTGCCTAATACAGGTATAATATGAATTCGTATTTATATAAGCGCACACAATAAAGATCTAGTAGTATATTACTGTGATCACTATAGATAGCTATAGATATATAAGATAAAATAAATATATTCACATTTAGATATATTTTCTATCTATATAAGGATAGTAGTAGTAATATTGTACAAAGGATCAGAGAAGGGAGCATTGCTACTCAACAATATACAGATTGAACTCACCTGCATGGATTTGAAAGAGCAGGTCGTCAGCGCTCCTCCCAAAATCTGGATGGCTGATAGATGTACATGTGCTGTACATAGCACAACATTGCACCTGAAAAGTAAGAGAACAGAGTCACTTAATAGTGTATTTGTATGCGTTAATCTACATATTAGCATAGAAGATCTATATATGTTCATTACATTACTTCTCCTGTACTATATTCTACAGCTGGACTCAATATTATGCTGTGCAATCACTAACATAGGTACACAGGGATGACTCCACCAGCAGAATAGTGAGTGCAGCTCTGGGGTATAATACAGGATGTAACTCAGGATCAGTACAGGATAAGTAATGTCATGTATTTCCACATGACTGCACCAGCAGCAAATAGTGAGTGCAGCTCTGGGTATAATCAGGATTGTAACTCACGGATCAGTACAGGAAGAATGTCATGTATGTACACAGTGACTGCACCAGCACAGAATAGTGAGTCAGCTGCGAATATATACGGATGTAACTCAGGATCATTACAGGATAAGTAATGTCATGTATGTACACAGTGACTGCAACCGAGCAGCAGACTAGTGAGCAGCTCTGGGTAATACAGGATGTACTCAGTCTAGTCAGAATAAGTAATGCATGTAGGTCACAGTGACGCACCAGCAGCAGAATAGTGAGCACGCTCTGGGTATAATACAGGTATGTAACTACAGGATCAGTACAGGATAGTAATGTCATGTATGTAGCACATGACTGCACCACGCAGAATATGCTGTCAGCTCTGGAGTATCACGATGTATCAGGATCAGTACAGGATAAGTAATGTCATGTAGTACCAGGGGCTGCACCAGCAGCATGAATAGTGAGTTGCAGCGGGGCTGAGTGAATACTGGATGTACTCAGGTCAGTACAGATAAGTAATGTCATGTATGTACACAGGGACTGCACAGCAGCAGAATGTGGAGTCTCTCTGGGTATAATACAGGATGAACTCAGGACAGTACAGGATAAAATGCAGTGTATGGTACACCGTGAGCTGCACCAGCAATATAGTGAGTGCAGCTCTGGAGTATAATACTGGATGTTACTCAGGATCAGTACAGGATAAGTAATGTCATGTATGTACACAGTGACTGCACCAGCAGCAGAATAGTGAGTGCAGCTCTGGGGTATAATACAGGATGTAACTCAGGATCAGTACAGGATAAGTAATGTCATGTATGTACACAGTGACTGCACCAGCAGCAGAATAGTGAGTGCAGCTCTGGAGTATAATACAGGACATGTTATCAGTACTGTGTCTCTTACATTTGCTGTTAAGTCTTTTCTTCGTGCCTCCTCCCTGTGCATCTGTCTTGAATATTTTTGTGATCGGAGCCTCGTTTCTCGCTTCCCAAAATAAGTGTGTCTCTGAATGGAGACGTCTCATGACTACACCCTGCACCTGCACTCCTTTCCATAGGCTCCAGGAGTGAGCGCGTGCCTTTGGCAGATGGGAACTTTCAGACTTTCCACTCTCTTGCTCATTAGCGGCTTCTAATTAGCGGCTAATTGCGGGGAATAGTTGTTATGAATTAGAGATAGGAAATGGTCTGTACTTGATAATCAGACGCTGAGGATCATCATGTGGAGGTTCTCCGCCGCCGGCTGTTCCGGGCTGGTGCATTATATAAGTATTGGGGGGAGGGCGCAGAATTAATGTTGGTCATTACCCCTAAAAGTGAGATCTTCCTATGTACTTATGTATATGGAGTCACACAATCACTTGTATCCAAACCCCATCGGACCTCTGGGACCGCCACAAATATCGTAGGGGGTCCTTGAAGCAATTATGACCTGCCCTCAACTACACAACACTGTCACCATACAGGGTGGTATATGAAGCCTCTAGTGCAATTTTCGGGATGAACAGCGTGCTACTTTTAGCACCCCGAGGGGCCCCAAGCCCCTTAGGTTATAAGAACGCATCATTATGAGTAGCCTACTGATGGGGGATGAGGAGGGTGACACTATGGATGTGACAAGGATATGAATGGGATCCACACAGGACACCCAATGGCTCCTCCGGCCATGGATACATAATTTAGGCGCATGGAAGGTACAGTATGGGCACATTGGGTATACATCCGTTCCACATGGCTTGATATTCTAGGATGGCGGGGGGGGGGGGGGTACAATGTTCTTCTAGCAAACACCCAACTTGAAGCCCATACGTAGAGATGAGCGGACCCGAAGTGTAGGTTGGAGTTTGGCCAATCATAGCCATGGCTGGTTGTTAAGGTCGTTCATTCACCAGATTCAGCAATACGTCCGGGTCAGGAGGGACGTGCCCGAATGCCGAACCTACACTTTCCGGCTGCCCATCTCTACACATGGGCCTAGGGCTGCCATGATATTACTGGCCATTCTAAACCCGCCACTATTGTAGCTAGTACAAGAGCCCCGCCCCTTATTTCAGCCAGTAATTTTGAAGCTCCCTCCTCCTGCCCCTCCCTATCATAGTTGGTATTTTTCTATTCCATTCCTTATTGTGGACGGTATTTCCGCCGACTCCTTTTTTCACTCGATTCATCTGTCTATGGAAACTATAAGTTGTCTGGTTAGCTTAAAGTTTTTGGGTTCAACAGTGATTGGCCCCACTGCGGTCCTGACCACATTTCCCCTTTGTAGGACACTAGACCTGCCTGTGATGTTGTACCGTGGAGGTGCTATTGTAACACCCCTCCCCCCCATAGCCCTTCTGACTCATTAGCGTAATTATAAAAGTTGATTTTTAGAAGTAAGGAGGTCATGGATAACAAATATAAGATGATACTACATTCACGGTGGCTGGATCAACTTTTAGAAGCTACAATCCTGGAATACAAGTCCATAAGTCCTGGATCTATGCGTTAATGCCCCTGGTTATCATGATGGATTCTGTGAATTTAAAACAAACTAAACAGCAATGAAGCAGAGGACTGGGGTTGGGGGCAGGAATGACACTTCTATAGAGCAAACATGGCGGCTTGTCTCCCCCACTGGGAACTGAAAACATTTTTCTGGGACTCTTGTTTGTTTGGAAGCCTAGCGTGACATGATCCATCACCAAGGAGGAAGACATCTCTACAATACTGCTTAGGTCATGTGGCCTCTGTATACCCAGAGCAGGGTCATTACCCCGGAGCCTGTATATACAAATACCCCATGTATAAGAATTCATGGAAACCAGCAGGATGCGTGTGATGCATAACAAGGACCCACTAGGAGGTCATCAGGAGGTTGTCTACTTTTTAGAAAGGTTTCTCATGACTAGAACCTGAAGTGACCATCAGTTACTGATGGATAATTAGTATTTAATTTCCCTATAGCACCCCCAGAGGCAAAACAAAGAATTACACAGACTGTCCATGTTATGTATAGACATGCTTGGTCCTCCAGAGTGATAGACACTCTGGGGGTCATTTACTAAGGGCCCGATTCGCGTTTTCCCCGACGTGTTAGCCGAATATTTCCGATTTGCGCCGATTTTCCCTGTATTGCCCCGGGATTTTGGCGCACGCGATCGGATTGTGGCGCATCGGCGCAGGCATGCACGTGACGGAAATCGGGGGGTGTGGCCGAACGAAAACCCGACGGATTTGGAAAAACCGCCGCATTTAAATTTGTCGCTCGGCGCGCGCTTACCTTCTCTCAGCCCGGCTTGGTGTACTCCAGTGCGTTCCGATGCTCTTCAGCGCAGCAGCGACATCTGGTGGACGTCGGAGGAACTGCCTTGGTGAATCGCCGGAAGACCCGAATCCACCGCAGAGAACGCGCCGCTGGATCGCGAATGGGCCGGGTAAGTAAATCTGCCCCTCTGTATCTGCTACGGGTAAAATACAAGAGTCCTGAACAGGGACCCTGCCCTCTCATTATCCCCCAATTCAGATTTTATCGCTCATTTTACCGAATATGTTGAAATGACAAAAAAAAAAAATTTGGGGGCCGAGTTTCCCTTTAAATGACTGATCTCAATATCTCAGTAACAGAGTATTTCACATTTTCCTTTGAAACAAAATACAAAACTTGTAATGGAAAGTAAAAGCGGGGATCAGATCCCCCGCAGTGACCTCATTCCCCACGCAGTGATTTGCTCTGTGCTCCACTATGATTAGAGGAGCCGGAGAGATGATCTGAGCTCACCGGGGCCTTCAGCCACCGCAACATGTGAAGATTGGCAGAACACAACGTGATATAAAGCTGGGAATTGGGGATTTGTTCTGACGAGGACGGAGGATCTGGGAAAAAAAAAACCTTTACAACAGGTCAAACCGGGGAAAGGAGAATGAAAGTGCTGCAATGGATACAACGTATAACATAAATCATATTCAAAACACAAAAAAAAGAAAAGGAAAGGGAAAAAAACAACAAGTGTATTTTTAGCTCTCGTTTGCTTAAACGATCTTCAAATGGCATATTTGCATATGCTGAGCCACGCCCCCAAACTCCTCCCAGTGTCCTTTGAGAAAATCTATCCCACCCATCTTTGTGACCCCCCCCCCCATGCAATCAAGCTCTGGATCATGCTCCCTGCATACCACATCCCACATGGCAAAATGCTCCCTTATAGACCCCATATAGAATAAAGCCTTCCTTGTGGTTCCCAGGCTATATAGAGCCCTCCATTGACCTCCACAAATGTCCTCCACAGCAGGACCTCCCTGATGTATGCAAAGGTGCAAATTGTGTCACCAAATTCCTTCTCCATCCAAGCCACTGACCCCAGCGGCATAAGATAAGAGCCGACCACAGAGTAAACACCTCCAATCCAGTCTGACTTCAGTCGCCACTAGAGGGAGCTCAGAAGCTTACTGCATACTGGGGCACATATACTAAGGTCTGTGCACCAGTTTTCTGTCGGTCTTAGCATGTTCTTTTATATGCAAACTGCTTACACGTTCCACAGTGACCCTTTTGTGTCGCGGTTGCACTATTTATAACTGAAATGGGCGTTCGGACTGCACTCCAGATTTCACATGCAAAGTAAAAGAGAAATGCATTAAACTGCCAAGGTTAAAAGGTGCACCAAAGAAAGTTGGTGCCCTCTGTCGGAGCAGTGCAGGGGCACCAGATTCATTAAGAAAGGGCGCCACAATTCCTGAATCTGGTGCCCCCTGCAAACTACACAGGGAACTGCACATAGGAAATATGCTACAATGTGTTCTAAGAACAGTGCAGTGTGTACTAATTGTGTTCAGAGTATTAGCAGTCTGGAATGAGCTAGTGAGCGCCCTCCAGTGGTGCCTAAAGGTGCACAAATAATTTATCTTCAAGTAAATGCAGGGAGTTTATACTGCAGTAGCCAAACAAAAACACACAAGACTTCATTACTACCATTAAACAAGACGATCATTAAACAATGAGAAGGTTTTTCTCCAAATTAGAATACAAAAGTAAAAGGAATGTTTGAAAAGCTTAGTCAGCAATGTTTGTTGCAATGTAAAAAAAAAAAAAGTTGGGGGCCAGAAGTTCTGATCCTTGTTAGTCCAAGTGCTTAGACCCCACTGAACTCTAAAAGTGCAGAAACTTTCAGCCAAAAATTGTGCCCTTTGGTCTCCGATGCTCCATGGAGTGTGAAGTATCCAGTGTAGGAAGGTCTAGATTTCTTATTCCATCTTGTTTGCTCAATTTATAGGACTTTGGGCTACTACTTAGGCTGTGAAGACCCCCTCCCAGTTTTCACCATTGACTGAAATATGGACGCAAGTCACAGGTGTGCAGGAAAGTCACCAGGCGACTACCTCTTGATGTAATCCCCAACTTAGTTACTGGATGATCCAGAAGACATGAGAAAAAAAACGTCAGTGTTTCATCAAGGGAACAAACAGGAGCATAGTCTAGGTACAAGCCAAGGTCAGGGCAGAGAAGAGAGAGGATGTAGACGGAGAAAGGATGGATGGAAACACCAGACCAAGAACCATGAGCACAAATGGAAGAACATCAATGTCCATAGACAGCAAAAAGTAAAGCATTTGTTTGAGCAGTGGAGGGGTAGGGCAGGGGTCCTCCTAACTCTCCAGGGGTCCTCCTGTCACAACTCTGCTCTATACTTCTGATATCAAAGTGTAAAAAAAGAAAGTGGACTCTAAAGACCTTCCACGTAGTTTTGTTTCTATGCAGACTGCAAACAAGCAAAGTGTGGAAAATTCTAGACAAACTGGGAAGGTAAAAGCTACAAAACTACTAACAAGTCCAGAACCAATTTTGCAGCAGCTTCAACTAATCTCATCTTTTCTGCTCAAGATTATCCATAGTGCCCCCTCCCCTCCTCCTCCACTAGCTTCTGTAGGAGACTATATGGAGGTAATCCCACCCATCACCGGGTCACCGCTCGGAAGCTTCTGGTGTAAATCAACATGATTAAACCATTCTTGAGGCTGCGGACATTAATGATGGTTCGGGGGAGAAGATGCTGAAAAGCTGCAGAACAAAAGCAGAACTTTTACTGGGAATACGTCTCCGGCCGATCTTGATACCAGGAGACCCGGCCATGACCTTCTCTTGTTAAAGGGGCTTTACAGATCATTCCGGATTTTTTAATTTCTTTTTGTGTGAATTCCTCAAAGTTCTCAAAGCCCCAGTTTCTTCAAGGCATGTGAAACGCTTCTTAGCTTAGTTTTGCTACAATTGTATCGTGCTGGAACCTCAAAGTAACTTAAAGGGGTATTCCCACAAAAACCATATCCTTAAATTATTTGGGATAACAAAATGCATTCTCTAATCCATGTTATTAACAAATGTACAGCATTTCACAGATCTAACCACATCAGTCCTGATGTTTACAATTTGTTGCCCCTGGATATGGCCATAAACTCACTGACGAGGGTCAGATTCTTCTCATGAATAGTTCTCCTGTCTGCACACTGCATTGCTCTCTGCTTCCTGCCCTGAGTACAAGAGCAGTCCATACACGAGCACTTGCAAGCAGGCGTGCAGAGACTTAGGGCCGCGGCACACGTTGCTTTTGAACCCTTTTCGGGCCGTTTTAAGCAGTCTGTTAAATAAAGCATTCCGTATTTTGACCGTTTGGTCTGTTTCCATTGTCCTCATTAGAATAATTAAAAAAAAATGTCAAAAACGGATGCATTTTCAAAAAATTTATGCGTTTAATGGACTGATTAAAAACTGGTCAAAGCGCCACTTGTGCTGCCGCCTTTCTCTACAGAACAATAGTCATTTATCGCGAGGATGTGTATAGCAGAGGACTGCTGTGAAGTTGATGGTTAGCAGACAACTAGATTGTGTCATTGTGTTTATAGCCATCTTATGGATCCCTTATGCGCCGTCTCCTCTTTTCTATGTGCCAGATACTAATAAAGGTAGACTAAAAAATGCACCTGATAATCTAAGCACATGTGTCTGCACATAGACCCTCTCATAGCACAGAGGGTCATGAAGTCTTCTGCTCTGGAATTGGTACACTGACCATCGCTAGGAGCTAAAATGGCAATAAAATGAGTAAAATTGTAAGTGGGGGGTCAAAAATAACCTTTATGGTGTAAACATCACTAGGAGGTTAAAATTTTGACCTACTTAAAGTGGCTTTAAAACTTAGACTCCCTGATGGCTGATGCGTTTCTACATTATCTGATACATTGGTGAGGTTATGAACTCCTGTTTCGCACTTGTCTGGATGCCATTGTGAATCCAGGGGGCCGCTCCACCACAATTCTATGTATATTCTTCCTAGTTGGAGTCGCTGCGTGGCGCTGATTGTCGGATAAGTTAGGACTGCTGTAAGTACCAATGCAGGTTCACCTTATTGGAAACCAATTCCCGCGCACTTCTCGATGGTGGTCTTTTTTCTCCGTACTGTTCCTCAGGGCCCAGTTTTGAGCACATTGGCTACAGCAGACGGCTGGTTATTACCTGAACTGTTTACCTGCTGCCCGTGCTCTCTAGGTCTTGGGGTGGTGGCACACGTGGCATTTTGATCCCATTTTTAGGCCAGTTTTAAGCAGTCTGTTAAAAAAAACGCATCCGGATGCGGTTATTTGAAAATGCATCCGTTTTTTTTTTTTTGTCCGTTTTCCAATAATCTTAAGATAATTGGGAAAAATGGTCAAAAACGCATGTGTTTTTTAAAGAACTGCTTAAAAATGGCCTAAAAACAGGTTCAAAACGCCAGGTGTGCCACCACCCTTAGGGTGATGTCACACATGGCGTTTTTAGGCCGTTTTTAGTTAGTGTGCGTTTTCAGATTGTAAAAAAAAATGCATGCAGGTTTTGTCCGGGTTTCTGAATTTGTGCAATTAAAAACGGACAAAAACTGATGCTTTTTTAATGAATGGTTTTTTAAGATCTGAAAACAACCCAAAATCGCCCTAAAATAACACCATGTGTGACATCACCCTTAGGGTGATGCCACACATGGCGTTTTGAAACCGTTTTTGGTCCGTTTTAAAGCAGTCCGTTAAATGCATGCGTTTTTTAACAGATTGCTTAAAAACGGACCAAAAACGGTTTCAAAACGCCATGTGTGGCATACACCCTAAGGCCGGCGCACACGTGGCGCTTGTCTGCTCTTAATTTAACGCGAAAAACCGGCGTCGTTCCCGATCGCAGGCATTCATAGAAACGACGATGCGATGGCCGAGGCCCGCCCCGGTGTGGCGACTTGTTTGCGTTTGCAAGCGCAGACAAAGCGCCAGCTGTGGCGTCGACCTTACACTACAGTCTGCTCCTAGTTTCTGGCTTGCTCCGCGGCCACATTATAGTGAGTAAGTGGTTTGTTAGCTATGAGTAAGGGTAATTAGAGCGGTAGAAAGCGGGTTGGCTTGTAACTTGCGGTGTCCAATATAACCTGTCGATTGGAATAAAGAAGCTTTATCTGATTTGGAACAAGCGTGATTGCAACATTTTACCTCCATTGTAGCAAACCATCAGAGTGGAGACCAATCCTATTTTACTTGAGGAGTTGGACCTGCACCTTGTTTATTACGTGGTTGCTGAATATAATGGCAGAAGTACAGTACAGACTGACACTGAGCTGTGGGAGAGCGGGTACAGAGGGTTCATTGTCTGCCTCCTAGGGTGCGATGGTCAAAAAAAGCCTCTAAATTATGAGTTGTGAGAACATTGTGTGTTTGGCAGCGGAGATTTTCCACTCCTTTTGTTACTCTCCGTAATCTTCCATAAACATTCGGCCAGGATGAAATCTACCTGTGTCTCATAGCTCATTTAACTTTTGTGCAAACTCCAATATGCTGTCTCATTGTCTGGAGCCCCATCTCGGCACCTCAGGTCTCAGGGGCTCTGAACGGACCTATTTAGTGCACTTGGCGAAGGGCGTCCGTGTGGAGACTATCAATTCCTGATGCGGAGACGTTCCAGGGCGGGATCGTTGCTCTGCTTGTGCGGGAAGGCTCCTTCCGTGGGGTTTCCAGAGTATTTGATTGTTGGAGATTAAAAGGAAAAAAATGAAACAATAAAAATAGGATAATTCGTGCCCCATTGCGACTCGTGTTCCCATAAGTCAAAGTCAATTCTTGTAGGGAGAGACTGATGTTACGATGTGATTTTACCCAACGATGTCTCAAAATAAATTATGGGAGCCCTAAAGGTTGCATAATCCGTATAGTAGCAGGACTGGATGTGAAATAAGGATTTATTTCAGGATTTGGCTACTCCAAGTGCTCTGGGGGGGTCCTCACATGCTGTGCTCTGTGTCTGGCAGCCAGTGTTCGGTATCGTCCCTGATCTATGTAATTACTACCCTTGTGTATGTTGTGGGTAGTAGCAGAACTTGAATAGTGGATTGTATTCCAGGATGGGAATATTTTACCTACCACTGTGGCCTGTCCTACCACTGCTGTCCTCTTCATTACAGGTACACGTGTCCGCTCGCCTAGTGCGTGGGCAGTAACATTTGCTACAGCTGTCTTGATGTCGTTTAACCCACATGAACACATGTTTCCTTCATTCTCCACCGAGCACAGTGCTTGGAATGGCTCCAGCAGAGACCTCCAGAGACACCACGTGTGGGGACATGCCCGCAGTATATTTGGAGACTTCTACAATCCGGTGGAATCTTGAGCTGCTCCACAGCCCTTCCCCAGTTGCGTTCTCAACCAGAAGTTCCGCACGTAATTTACTCACAGCCGGAGAGAAGGGGTGTTTGTAGGCAGTGAAGAGCCAAAGACACAGCGTGTGAGGCTTCAATCTCCAGTTTACTTGAGAAGCTATAATCTGGATATGAACCCATGTTTCACAGTACTACTGTCACTCCTGACCTGCACAAAGATATGATTACACATCTCTCTATGCATGGTCTGTACAACAAACCAAGTAACCTCCCTTTGCTAGTCCATATGGTTTGACAATACCAAATCAAAATTATCATAGTATCATAGTTTATACGGTTTGAAAAAAAGACACTTGTCAACAAGGCAACCAAGGAAGGGAAGGGATTGGATGAGGAAGGATTAGGGAACACATTCTATATAACATAACCATCAATTTATTTAGGTGTAAAAAAGCTTCTGAAGCTCTCTGCTGTCCCGTTGTGACCGAGACGCCTGAGCTCATGCTGTCCTGCTGTGACAGGCCTGAGCTCTCTGCGTCCCGCTGTAGATCGCCTGAGCTCTCTGCTGTCCTTGCCTTGACCACGCCTAGCTCCTGCTGTCCCTGCTGTGACCATGCCCTAGCTTCTGCTGTCCCTTGCTGCTGCGCCTGAGCTCTCTGCGTCCGCGTGACTGCGCTACGATCTGCTTCCCTGCTGTGACCAGTGCCTGAGCTCTCTGCTGTCCTGCTGTGACCAGCTGCCTGAGCCTCTCGTCTGTCCCTGCTGTGACTGCATGCCTGAGCTCTCGCTGTCCTCTGTGACCAGCGGCCTGGAGCCTCTGCTGTCCTGCTGGGACAGCGCCTGAGCTCTACCTGCTTGTCCCTGCTGTGACCTGCCTGGCTCTCTGCTGTCCCTGCTGTGACTAGCCTGAGCTCTCTGCTGTCCTGCTGTGTGACCTGCCGCCTGAGCTCTCTGCTGTCCCTATGGTCTGTGAACCAGCGCCTGAGCTCTGCTGTCCCTGACTGTTGACCAGCGCCTGAGATCTCCTGCTGTCCCTGCTGGTGACCAGCGCCTGAGCTCTCTGCTGTCCCTGCTGTGACCAGCGCGCCTGAGCCTTCTGCCTCTCTTGTCCGTACTGGACCAGCGCTGAGCTCTCTGCTGTCCCTGTGTGACCAGCGCCTGAGTCTCTTGCTGTCCTGTGTGACCACGACTGAGCTCTCTGCTGTCCTGCTGTGACCACGCGCCTGAGCTCTCTGCTGTCCTGCTGTGACCAGACGCTGAGCTGCCTACTTGTGTCCCTGACTGTTGACCAGCGCGCCTGAGCTCTCTGCTGTCCCTGCTGTGACCACGCGCTGAGCTCTCTGCTGTCCCCCCTGCTGTGACCAGCGCCTGAGACTGCTGCTGTCCATGCTGTGACCGGCCGCCTGGCTCTCGCTGTCCCTGCTGTGACACGCGCCTGAGCTCTCTGCTGTCTCGGTGCGTGACCAGCGCCTGAGCTCTCTTGTCTGTCCCTGCTGTGACCAGCGCCTGAGCTCTCTGTGTCCTGCTGTGACCAGCGCTGAGCTCTCTGCTGTCCCTGCTTGTGACCAGCGCCTGAGGCTCTCTGCTGTGTCCCTTGCTGTGGACCAGCCCCTGAGCTCTCTGCTGTCCCTGTGTGACCAGCGCTGAGCTCTCTGCTGTCCCTGCTGTGACCAGCGCCTGAGCCTCTCTGCTGTCCCTGCTGTGACCAGCGCCTGAGCTCTATGCTGTCCCTGCTGTGACTGCGCTGAGCTCTCTGCAGTCCTCTGCAGCCAGCGCTGACTCTTTGCTGTCCCTGCTGGCCAGCGCCTGAGTCTCTGCTGTGCCCTGCTTGACCAGGCCTGAGCTCTTGCTCTTTTTGTCCTCTGCTGGGACCAGCGCCTGAGCTCTGCTGTCCCTGCTGTGACCAGCAGGCCTGAGCGTCTCTGCGTCCCTGCTGTTAAAAACAATCAATTTGTGTTGATCTTATATTGTTAGTTTTTTAATTTCCCATTACTGAGCAGTTTGAGGTGGTGTGTGCTTTTTTGGTTTTTTTTTTTGGATGAGTTTTTTCCTCTGAGTATACTCTACGCATCTGTGTTTTGACAGGTTTTACCAATGATCTTCATTAAATTTGGTCCAAAAATGGATGCGTTTTTAAACAGATGCTTTTTTTGACAGACTGCCTTAAAACGGACCTGGTTCAAACGCCATGTGTGGCATCAACCCTTAGACTGCGCGTCGGGGACGCCAGATGTGAATGCACCCAAGACGGCTGTTGGCGCCGCCCTCGTTGCTCGGTAGCTAGTTCTGCAGTGCCTTTTGCACATGCATCCTCTGCCTGGCTGGACCTACATTTGAGCCATAGAGGTCATGTCGAAAACTAGTAGACCTTTTCTATGACGCCTTGAGTTGGAAATAAGTTGATCCCGGATATTAAGCGTATAATCATATGCTGCCAGGGAGTACGAAGGATCAGAGTTTTCTGGAAATCCAACAAGTACAATACACCCCCCCCCCCTCTCCGTGCACACTGGCGCTCTGGCCCTCCTGTGGTTGGCCATTTTGGGTTCAGGGCCAGTTCTCGTTTCTCTGTCCCTTTCAGGAGCCGCTCCTTGATTGATTTCGGATCTCGTGTTGCCTGTAAGATAAGCCGCTCATTAATAAGCTCCACAAATTGACAGCTTTTATACCGCAGCTTATATTCCTTGGGCGGGTTTCTTGGTCCGATATCAGGTGGAACGATTCAAGCGCCTTCAATTCCAAGAGTAGAACTGCCCTTCAATATGATTAGATTCAAGGTGGAGCCAAGACCTCGACGTGATTAATATGCAGACAGATCCTTGAGTTAGCGGTTGAGATGGCAGCCGAGGAGGCGCAGGGCGAGGGGCTAGTGAGGAATAGCTGGCGGTCTGGGGTTAGATTGTGAGGATAAGTAGTGCCGGCCAGTACTCGAGTAGCGGAGTCGATGGTAGTCAGCTGTTGCAGGGTCCCATGTCTGTCACAGATGGATTGGGAAGTCCCCATTAAAGATTTTCATAGAAATTTCAGAAGGTTCAGGGAAAAAATTGTTGTGTTTGTGGTTTGCAATTTAAAATAGGATGTGTAACTCTTCCCTTTCCCATTGACACCTACAGAAGTCAGTGGCCTCCGGGGCTATGAGATATTGATGAGCTGCTGGCTATGGCACCGCTCAGGATATGAGTCACTTATCTGCCCATTGTCCTACGGCCTTGTCTAGTCACCAGGAGTTAAGTGCACAACTAATCCCGGACTATTGTGTGCGAATAACCTGTATATAACACTCATAAAGAGCAGCGCTCCAGGCACAGGGACAGACAATGCAAATCCTCAAAGCCCCATCACATTATAGTATCTGCAAATAAACAAGATGTGTAATATATACCAGGGTAAGAGGAAGGAGATCACATGAATTTACATTTTACAAAAGTTCAAAGTGTAAAGACTTCAAAGCCTTTCTACAATAATATAACCACTATACTACTGCACTGATCCTAAAGAACATAACTACTATAATACTGCCCCCTATGTACAAGAATATAACTACTATAATACTGCCCCCTATGTACAAGAATATAACTACTATAATACGCTCCCTATGTACAGGAATATATCTACTATAATACTGCCCCTAGTACAAGAATATACTACATATACTGCCCCCTTGTACAACAATATAACTACTATAATACTGCTCACTATGTACAAGAATAAACTATATATAATCCCCTACTGTACAGAATATAACTACTATAATACTGCCCCCTATGTACAGAATATGAATACTATATATGCCCCCTATGTACAAGATAAATATAACCTAAGTATATCTTATAATACTGCCCCCTAGTACAAGAACTATAATAATAAATACTGCCCCCTATGTACAGGAATATAACTACTATAATACTGCCCTATGGTACAAGAATATAACTAATATAATACTGCCCCCTATGTACAAAGAATATAACTACTAAATACTGCCCCCCTATTGTACAAGAATATAACACTACTAATACTGCCCACCTACGGTACAAGAATATAAACTACATATAATACTGGCCCCCTATGTACAAGAATATAACTACTATAATAGCCCCCTATGTACAAGATAAAACTATATAATACTGCCCCTATGTACAAGAATATAACTACTATATACTGCCCCTATGTACAAGAATATAACTATTAAATACTGCCCCCTATGTACAAGAATATAACTACTATAATACTGCCCCCTATGTACAAGAATATAACTACATAATACTGCCCCTATGTACAAGAATATAACTACTATAATACTGCCCCCTATGTACAAGAATATAACTACTATAATACGCCCCCTATGTACAAGAATATAATACTAATAATACTGTCCCCCTATGTAGCAAGAAATATAAACGTACTATAATACTGCCCCCTATGTCAGAAATATACTATAATACTGCCCTATGTACAAGAATATAACTACAATAATACTTCCCCCTATGTACAAGAATATAACTACTATAATACTCCCCCTATGTACAAGAATATAATACTATAATACTGCCCCCTAGTAACAAGGAATATAACTACATAATACTGCCCCTATGTACCAAGAACTATAACTGCCTTAGATCTGCCCCCTATGTACAAGAATATAAACTACTATAATACTGCCCCTATGTACAGGATATATCCTACTATAATACGCCCCTATGTACAAGACATATAACTAATTAATACTGCCCCCTAGTACAGGAATAAACTTACTATAATACTGTCCTATGTACAAGAATATAATACAAAATACTGGCCCCCCTATGTACAGAATATAACTACTATAATATGCCCCCTAGTACAAGAATATACTACATAATACTGCCCCTATGTACAAGAATATACTACTATAATACTGCCCCCATGTACAAGATATAACTACCTATAATACTGCCCCCTCAATATGTACAAGATATAACTACTATATAGCCCCTATGTACAAGAATATACTACTATATACTGACCCCTTGTACAAGAATGAACTATATATACTGCCCCCCTATGTACAAGAATATATCTACTATAATAATGCCCCTATATACAGGAATATAACTATATAATACTGACCTCTATGTCAGAATATAACTACTATATACGAATTTGGGAGAAGAATATCGATCACAACACGGTTACAGTCTATATACTGTGTGGTTAGTCTTTGCTCCTTGTTTATCACTATATTACACTAACTTTATATTTACTGAATTTTGCTCTGAATCTTGACAATTATTCACGTACCCGAGAGATCTACAGCCATTCTTGAAGTGACATGGGTGAATCGATGAGCTGCTGTTCACTCCTCAACCCTGCCCATACAAGCCTTTGTAAATGGGAAGGTTCTGCAGCTGTGCCCACCACACTAATGAATTACAGGTGAGCGTGCCACATTGGACGAGGTTGATGAAGATTTCTGCAAAGACAAAGGAGTTATCAAGAGAAGAAATGTGGTTATATGTAGCAACCTGCCACACAACATTATACTCAATAATGCACATCATAGTATTATAGTAGTTAATATTCTTGTACATAGGGGGCAGTATTATAGAGTATATTCCTGTACATAGGGGCAGTATTAATAGTTATATTCCTGTATTATAGGGGCATATTATAGTAGTTATTCTTTGTTACATAGGGGCGCGTACTTATAGTAGTTATATTCTTGGACATAGGGGGCAGTATTATAGTAGTTATATCTTGTACATAGGGGCAGTATTATGTAGTGTATTCCTGTACATAGGGGGCAGTATATAGTAGTTATATTCTTGTACATAGGGGGCCAGTATTATAGTAGTTATATTCTGTACTAGGGGGCAGTATTATAGTAGTTATATTCTTTGTACATAGGGGGCAGATATAGTAGTTTATATTCTTGTACTAGGGGCATCTATATAGTAGTTATTTTACAAGGGGGGCAGGTATTATAGTAGTTATTCTTGTACATAGGGGCGATTATAGTAGTTATATTCTTGTACATAGGGGCAGTATATAGTAGTTAGTATTTTTGGAATAGGCAGGGCAGTATTATAGTAGTTATCTATTCTTGTACATAGGGGTGCAGTATTTTAGTAGTAGATATATTCTTGTACATAGGGGCAGTATTGTATGTCGTTGTAGACAGATGTGTGGGTTGGTTGTCTCTGCTTTTGCTTTTCCTCCCCATTCACATTCAACTATCTGTTTGCTCATCAACCCTATAAATGGTGCAGATCATCTGGCGCCCCCTGTGTGTTGGGTGTGATGTGCTGCGGGTCCCTCAGGCGTCCTGTGGATTTCTCGTCCTCCGTGTGTCGGCTCTTTAATAATTCATCTGATTATGCCGCGTGCGCTCTCGTAATGATCAGTTATTTTTAAGTGAAAAAAGTCTTCTGTTGTGTGAGTGATAGGAGACAGAGAAGGAGTTCCCACCACGGGGGTGAGCGGATGGGAAATATACGCTGATGTTCAATTTAACACTATCCTGCTGCTGCTTATTTCAACCTGTGAGGAAGGGAGGTTCTTTTCTGCTCAAGATTATCCATAGTGCCCCCTCCCCTCCTCCTCCATTCCTCACAGGTTGAAATTAAGCAGCAGCAAGGATAGTGTTAAATTGAACATCAGCCGTATATTTCCCATCCGCTCACCCCCTGGTGGAGAACACTCCGTCTCTGTCTCCTATCACCAAACAGAAGACTTTTCACTTAAAATTAACTGATCAATTACGAGAGCGCAACGCGGCATAATCAGATGAATTATTAAAGAGCCAGACACACGGAGGACGAGGAAATCCTACAGGACGCCTGAGGGACCTGCAGCACATCACACCCAGAACACAGCAAGGGGCAGCCAGATGATCTGCACAGAGTTTAATAGGGTTGATGAGCAAACAGATAGGTGAATGTGAATGGAGGAAAAAGCAAAGCAAGAGACAACCTAACCCACACATCTGTCTATAACTACTATAATACTGCCCCCTGTGTACAGGAATATAACTACTATAATACTGCCCCTATGTACAAGAATATAACTACTATAATACTGCCCCCTGTGTACAGGAATATAACTACTATAATACTGCCCCCTATGTACAAGAATATATCTACTATAATACTGCCCCCTATGTACAAGTATAATACTGCCCCCTATGTACAAGAATATAACTACTATAATCCTGCCCCTATGTACAAGAATATAACTACTATAATACTGCCCCCTATGTACAAGAATATAACTACTATAATACTGCCCCCTATGTACAAGAATATAACTATCTTTTCTGCTCAAGATTATCCATAGTGCCCCCTCCCCTCCTCCTCCTTTCCTCACAGGTTGAAATTAAGCAGCAGCAAGGATAGTGTTAAATTGAACATCAGCCGTATATTTCCCATCCGCTCACCCCCGTGGTGGAGAACACTCGGTCTCTGTCTCCTATCACCAAACAGAAGACTTTTCACTTAAAATTAACTGATCAATTACGAGAGCGCAACGCGGCATAATCAGATGAATTATTAAACAGCCAGACACACGGAGGACGAGGAAATCCTACAGGACGCCTGAGGGACCCGCAGCACATCACACCCAGAACACAGCAGGGGGCAGCCAGATGATCTGCACACAGTTTAATAGGGTTGATGAGCAAACAGATAGGTGAATGTGAATGGAGGAAAAAGCAAAGCAAGAAACCTAACCCACACATCTGTCTATAACTACTATAATACTGCCCCCTATGTAAAGGAATATAACTACTATAATACTGCCCCTATGTACAAGAATATAACTACTATAATACTGCCCTCTATGTACAGGAATATAACTACTATAATACTGCCCCCTGTGTACTAGAATATAACTACTATAATACTGCCCCTATGTACAGGAATATAACTACTATAATACTGCCCCTATGTACAGGAATATAACTACTATAATACTGCCCCCTATGTACAGGAATATAACTACTATAATACTGCCCCCTATGTAAAGGAATATAACTACTATAATACTGCCCCCTATGTACAGGAATATCACTACTATAATACTGCCCCTATGTACAAGAATATAACTATATAATACTTGCCCCCTATGTCCAAGAATATAACTACTATAATACTGACGCCCCTATGTACAAAGAATAACTACTATAATACTGCCCCCTATATACAGGAATATAACTACTATAATACTGCCCCCTATGTACAGGAATATAACTACTATAATACTGCCCCCTATGTACAAGAATATAACTACTATAATACTTATATGTGCATTATGTGAGTAGAATGTTGTGTGCAGGTTGCTACATATAACCAGCATTTCTTCTCTTTGATATACTTCCTTTGTCTTTGCAGAAATCTTCATCAAAGCCTTGTCCATCTGTGGCGACGCTCACCTGTAATTCATTAGTGGTGGTGGGCACAGCTGCAGAACCTTCCCATTTACAAAGGCTTGTATGGGGCAGGTGAGGATTGAACAGCAGCTCATCAGATTCACCATTGTCACTTCAAAGAATGAGCTGTAAGATCTCCGGGTAACGTGAATAATTGTCAAAGATCAGAGCAAAAATTCAGTAAATATAAAAGTTATGTGTAATTATAGTGATAGAAGTTAGCAAAAGACTACCACAACTGTATTAAGACTGTAAAACCGGTTGGTATCGATATTTCTCTTCTCCCTCAAATTCGTATTATAGTAGTTTATATTCTTACATAGAGGTCAGTATTATGATAGTTATATTCCATGTATATAGGCGGCATTATTATAGTAGATATATTCTTGTACATAGGGGGCAGTATTATAGTAGTTATATTCTTGTACATAGGGGTCAGTATTATAGTAGTTATATTCTTGTACATAGGGGGCAGTATTATAGTAGTTATATTCTTGTACATCTGACATAGGGGGGCAGTATTATAGAGTTATTCTTGTACATAGGGGGCAGTATTATAGTAGTATATTCTTGTACATAGGGGGCAGTATTTATTGTAGTTATATCTTGTACATAGGGGGCAGTATTATAGTAGTTATATTCTTGTACAAGGGGGCAGTTTACTTGTGTTATTTTATATTCTTGCGTACATAGGGACAGTATTATAGTAAGTTTATTTCCTGTACATTGGTGGCAGTATTATAGTTAGTTATATTCTTGTACATAGGGGCAGTATTATAGTAGTATATTCTGTACATAGGGGCAGTATTTTATAGTAGTTATATTCTTGTACATAGGGGGCAGTATTATAGGCGTTTATTCTTGTACATAGGGCAGTATTTAGTAGTTATATTCTTGTACATAGGGGGCAGTATTATAGTATTATATTCCTTGTAACTAGGGGGAGTTTATGTAGTTATATTCTTGTACATAGGGGGAATAGTATTGTAGTTTATTCCTTGTACATAGGGCAGTATTATAGTATATTTCTTATCAAGGGGGCAGTATTATAGTAGTTTATTCTTGTACATAGGGGCAGTATTTAGTAGTTATTTCTTGTACATGGGGCAGTATTATAGTAGTTATATCTTTGTACATAGGGGGCAAGTATTATAGTAGTTTATTCTTGTACATAGGGGCAGTATATAGTAGTTATTCTTGTACATGGGGGCAGTATATGTAGTTATATTCTTGTACATAGGGGCCTATTATGTAGTTTATTCTTTCTTGTACTAGGGGCAGTATTATAGTAGTTATATTCTTGTACATAGGGGGCAGTATTCTAGTAGTTATATTCTTGTACATAGGGGCAGTAATATGTAGTTTATATTCTTGTACATAGGGGGCCTATTATAGTAGTTATATTCTTGTACATAGGGGGCCAGTATTATATTAGTTTATATTCTTGTACATAGGGGCAGTATTAGTAGTATTATACTTCTTGTACATAGGGGCAGTATTATGTAGTTATATTCTTGTACATAGGGCATTATTATATTAGTTATATTCTTGTACATACATGGGGGGCATATTATGTATTATATTTGGTACATAGGGGGCAGTATTATAGTAGTTATATTTTTACTAGGGGGCCGTTTAGTATTTCTTGTCCTAGGGGGCAGTATTATCTAGTCATATCTCCCTGTACACTAGGGGGCAGTATTATAGTAGTTATATTCGGTACATAGGAGCAGTATTAATAGTAGTTTATGTGTTGTACAGGGCAGTATTAGGTAGTTATTCTTGTACTAGGGGCAGTATTTATAGTAGATATATTCCGTACTAGGGGAGCGTATATAGTAGTTATATTCTGTACATAGGGGCAGTATTATAGTAGTTTATATTCTGTACATAGGGGGCAGTATTATAGTAGTTATGTTCTTTAGATCAGTGCAGTAGTATGGGTTATATTTTGTAAAGTTTTTGAGGTCTTTACACTGAACTTTTGTAAAATGTAATTCATTGATCTCCTTTCTCTTACCCGGTATTAATTACCCTCTGTTTTATTTGCAGATACTATAATGTGATGGGGGTTGAGGTTTGCATTGCCTGTCCTGTGCCTGAGTGCTGCTCTTTATGTTTTAACATGTATTGAGGGGGGAGGTTTGAGTTGGGGCGAGTAGAGGCATTCGACACATAGTCTTGGATTAGTTGTGCACTTAACTCCTTGGTTGAGTAGACAAGGCCGTAGGACAATGGGCAGATAAGTGACTCATATCCTGAGCGGTGCCATGAGCGCCGCTCATCAATCTCTCAATAGCCCGGAGCCACTGACTTCTGAAGGTGTCAATGGGAAGTGAGAGTTACACATCCTATTATTGCAAAAACCACAAACAACAAGTTTTTTCCCTGAACCTTCTGAATTTCGGATGAAATTGTAATGGGGACTTCCCAATCATCTGTGACAGACTGGGAGCCCTGCAACAGCTGACTACTCGACTCCGCTACTCGTAGTTACTGGGCCTGGCACTACTTATCCTCACATCTACCCCAGACCGCCAGCTTTCTCACTACGCCCCTCGCCCTGCGCCTCCTCGGCTGTCCATCCAACGCATAACTCAAGGATCTGTCTGCATATTAATTCACTCGAGGTCTTGGCTCCGATCCTGAATCTATATATTTGGAGGGCAGTTCTACTCTTGGAATTGAAGCGCTTGAATCGTTTCCACCTGATATCGTGACAGAACCCGCGCCAAGGAATATAAGCTGCGGTATAAATCTGCAATTTGTGGAGCTATTAATGAGCGGCTTATCTTATCAGGCACACGAGATCCGAAATCAATCAAGGAGCGGCTCCTGAAAGGGACGAGAAACGAGAGACTGGCCCTGAACCCAAACAATGGCCAACCACAAGGAGGGGCCAGAGCGCCAGTGTGCACGGAGAGGGGGGGGGGGTGTATTGTACTTGTTGATTCCAAAAACTCTGATCCTTACTCCCTGGCTATATAGATTATACGCTTAATCCGGGATCAACTTATTTCCAACCAAGGCGTCATAGAAAAGGTCGTAGGTTTCGAACATGAGTCTATGGTCAAATGTAGGTCCCGCCAGGCAGAGGATGCATGTCAAAGAGGCACTGCAGGAATAGCTACCGAGCAAACGAGGGCGGCGCCACAGCCGTCTTTGGTGTGCATTCACATCTGGCGTCCCGACGCCGCGTCTAAGGGTGTGATGCCACACATGGCGTTTTGAACCAGGTCCGTTTTAAGCAGTCTGTCAAAAAAACGCATCTGTTTAAAAACGCATCCATTTTTGACCAAATTTAAATGAAGATCATTGGTAAAACCTGTCAAAAACAGATGCGTAGAGTATACTCAAGGTGTAAAACTCATCCAAAAAAAAAAAACCAAAAACACACACCCTCAAACGTCAGGTGATGGGCAATAAAACTATACAATTAAGAATCAACAAATTGATTGTTTTTAACACAGGGACGCAGGACCTCAGGCCGTAAGCGGTACAGGAAGCTAGCGCTGTCCAGAACAGAAACTAGGTTACAGCAAAAGCAAGAGCTCAGCCTGGACAGAGGGCTAGAACAGGCTGCGAGACGAGGTGAGCTGTCACAGCAGGACAGAGAAGCGCTGGCGTGCACAGCAGGGACAGCAGAGAGCTCATGCGCGGTCACAGCAGGGACAGCAAGAGCTCAGCGCTGGTCACAGCAGGACAGCAGAGAGCTCAGCGCTGGTCACAGCGGAAGCAGAGAGCTCAGGCGCGTGTCACCGACAGGGACAGCAGAGACCAGCGGCTGGTCACAGCAGGGACACAGCAGAGAGCCAGTCAGGCGCTGGTCACAGCAGGGACAGCAGAGAGCTCAGGCGCTGGTCACAGCAGGACAGCAGAGAGAGCTCAGGCGCTGGTCACAGCAGGGACACAGAGAGCTCAGGCGCGGTGCACAGCAGGACAGCAGAGAGCTCAGGCGTGGGTCACAGGGACAGAAGAGCTCAGGCGCTGGTCACGCAGGGACAAGCAGAGAGCTCAGGCGCGTGGTCACAGCAGGACAGCAGAGAGCTCAGGCGCTGGTCCAGCAGGGACAGCAGAGAGCGTCAGCGCGCTGTCACAGCAGGGACAGCAGAGTAGGCTCAGGATGCGCTGGTCACAGCAGGGACAGCAGAGAGCTCAGCGCTGGTCACAGCAAGGGAAGCAAGAGTCTCAGGCGCGGTCACAGCAGGGACACAGAGAGCTCAAGGCGCTGGTCACAGCAGGGACAGCAGAGAGCTCAGGCGCTGGTCCAGCAGGACAGCAGAGAGCTCAGCGCGCTGGTGCACATCAGGGAAGCAGAGAGCTCAGGCGCTGGTCACACATGCAGACAGCAGAGAGCTCAGGCGGCAGTCACCATGGACAGGCAGAGAGGCTCAGGCGCTATCACAGCGGACAGCAGAGAGCTCAGGCAGCTAGTCACAGCAGGACAGCAGAGAGCCAGGCAGTCTGGTCACAGCAGGGACGCAGAGAGCTCAGCGCTGGTCACAGCAGAACAGCAGGAGCTCAGGCGCGGAGTCACAGCAGGGACAGCAGAGACTCAGGCATGAGTTCCACGCAGGGACAGCAGAGAGCTTCAGGCACTGGCACAGTCAGGACAGCAGAGAGCTCAGCGCAGGTCACAGCAGGACAGCAGAGCTCAGGCGCAGTCCAGCAGGGACAGCAGGAGAGCTCAGGCCTGGTCACAGCAGGGACAAGCAGAGCAGTCAGGCGCTGGTCACAGCAGGGACACAGATCAAGAGAGCTCAGGCGCTAGTCCAGCAGGACAGCAGAGAGCTCAGGCACGCGGTCACAGCGGGACAATCAGGAGCTCAGGCGCCTGGTCACAACAGGGACAGCAAGAGCTTCAGAGAGCTTTATTTACACCTAAATAACATTGATGGTTATGTTATATAGAGTTGTTTCCCCTAATCCTTTCCTCATCCAATCCCTTCCCTATCTTGGTTGCACTTGATGGACAAGTGTCTTTTTTCAACCGTATAAACTATGATACTGTGATAATTTTGATTTGGTATTGTCAAAACCATATGGACTACAATGAGGGAGCAGGTTACTTGGTTGTTGTACAGACCATGCATAGAGAGATGTGTAATCATATCTTTGTGCAGGTTAGGAGGAGCAGTACTGTGAAACATGGGTTCATATTCCTGGATTATAGCTTCTCCAATTAAACTGGAGTTGAAGCCTCACACTGCTGTGCTTTTGGCTCTTCACAGCCTACACAACCCCTTCTCTCCGCTGTGAGTAAATTACGTAGCGGACTTCTGGTTGAGAACAGCACTGGGGAAGGGCTGTGGAGCATCTCAATGATTCCAGGATTGTAACGTCTCCAAATATACTGCGGGCATGTCCCCACACTGCTGTGCTCTGGAGTCTCTGCATGGAGCCATTCCACAGCACTGTGCTCTTGTGTGGCCAAGGTATTGTTAACCACAAGCCTGCCAAAATGTTTGCTTATAGCAGAGAGGGGACCTGTGAACACTGTAATGCAGAGAGCACAGCAGTGTGAGGACAGGCCCACAGGTGTAGGTGAAAATATTCCAATCCTGGAATACAAATCCATATTCAAGTTCTGCTACTACCAACAACATACACAAGGGTAGAATTACATAGATCAGGGACGATACCGAACACTGGCTGCCAAGAGCACTGCAGTGTGAGGACACCCCCAGAGCACTTGGAGTAGCCAAAATCCTGGAATATAAATCCTTATTTCACAGTCCAGCTGCTACTAATACGGATTATGCAACATTTAGGGCTCCACATAAAATTTATTTTTGAGACAGTCGCCGTAAAATCACATCGTAACATCAGTCTTTCCCTACAAGAAATTGACTTATGACTTATGGGAACACGAGTCGCAATGGAGCACCGAATTATCCTTATTTTTATTGGTTTCATTTTTTCCCTTTTAATCTCCAAAATCAAATACTCTGGAAACCCCACGGAAGGAGCCTTCCCAGCAGAGCAGAGCAAACGATCCCAGTGCTGGAACGTCTCCGCATCCAGGAATGTGATAAGTCATCCACACCGCGACGCCCTGCCAAGTGCACTAAATAAGGTCCGTTCAGAGCCCCTGAGACCTGAGCCGTGCCGAGAGGGGCTCCAGACAATGAGACAGATATTGGGAGTTTGCACAAAAGTTAAATGAGCTCATGAGAGACACAGGTAGATTTTCATCCTGGCCGAATGTTATATGGAAGATTACGGAGAGTAAGAAAAAGAGGAGTGGAAAAATCTCTGCTGCCCAAACACAACAATGTTCTCACAACTCATAATTTAGAGGCTTTTTTTTTGACAATCGCACCCTAGGAGGGCATACAATGAACCCTCTGTACCCGCTCTCCCACAGCTCAGTGTCAGTCTGTACTGTACTTCCGCCATTATATTCAGCAACCACGTAAATAAACAGAGGTGTAGGTCCAACTCCTCCAAGTAAAGTAGGATTGGTCGCCACTTCTGATGGTTTGCTACAATGAAGAGGTAAAATGTTGCAATCACGCTTGTTCCAAATCAGATAAAGCTTCTTTATTCCAATCGACAGGTTTATATTGGACACCGCGAGTTACAAAGCCGACGCCTTTCTACCGCTCTAATTACCCTTACTCATAGCTAACAAACCACTTACTCACTATTTGATGTGGCCGCGGAGCAAAGCCAAAACATAGGAGCATACTGTAGTGTAAGGTCGACGCCACACGTGGCGCTTTGTCTGCGCTTGCAAACGCAAACAAAGTCGCGCCACGGGGACCGGGCCTCGGCCAGGGCTCGCATGTCGTTCTATTGAAATGCGGCGATCGGGAACGAGGCCGGGTTTTTCGGTAAATTAAGAGCAAATTGGACAAGCGCCACGGTGCGACGGCCCTTAGGGTGTGATTGCCACCTGGCGTTTTGAAAACAGTTTTTGGTCCGTTTTAAGCAATCGCTTAAAAAACGGCAGCATTTCACGGACTGCTTTAAAAGGACCAAAAAACGGTGTTTCAAACACGCCCTTAGATAGTGTTGCATCACCTCCCTACGGTGATTGTCACACAAGGTGTTTTTTAGGGCACGTTTTGGGTTGTTTTTAGTTAGAGCGTTTTTCAGATCTACAAAAAAACCATTCGTTCAAACCGCAGCAGTCTGTTTGTCCGTTTTTAATGCCCAAATTCGAAAACGGACAAACGCATGATTTTTTTTACAATTGAAAAACGCACACAACTAACAACGGCCTAAAAACGCCCTGTTGTGACATCACCCTGACCGGGTGGTGGCACACCGGTTTTGAACTGGTTTTGTGTAGGCACCATTTTTAGTAGGTTCTTAAAAAAAACAAGCGTTTTTGACCATTTTTTCCCAATTATCTTAGATTCTCAAGTATTATTGGTTGCGGACACCGGACAAAAAACAGGCATTTTCATAATAACCGCATCCGGATGCGTTTTTAAAGAATGCTTAAAAAACGGCCTAAAATGGTGATCAAAATCGCCAATGGCCACCCCCCAAGGACCCTAGAGACGCACAGGGCACAGGCATTACAGTTCAGGCTAAACAAACCAGCGTTTGCTGTAGCCAATGCTTGCTCAACAAACTTGGCCCCTGACGGAAGCAGAGGAGAAAAAGACCCACATCAGAAAGTGCGTTGGAATTGGTTCCAATAGGGAAACCTGCTTGGTACGTACAGCAGTCTGAACTTATCCGATCTAGCTCACCCCAGTCTAGCAGCGCACTGCCAAAACTAGGAAAGAAAGTATTAACGTAGAATTGTGGGGGAGGGCCCCCCTGGGTCACACATGACCCCGACACAAGTGCGAAAACAAGGAGTTTCATAACCTCGACCAAGAGTATCGATACTTTGTAGAACGCATCGATCATCAGGGCAGTCTAGAGTCTAGTTAAAGCCACTTTTAAGTAGGTCAAATTTAACCTCTAGTCGATGTTACACCAATCAAAGGTTTATATTTGGACCCCCCACCTTACAATTCGTAGCTCGGTTTACTTGCCATTTTCAGTACCTAGCGTTTCAGTGTACCAATCCAGCGCAGAAACTTCATGACCCCTCTGTGCATGAGCGGCTATGTCAGACAAATGCTTAGATAATCAGGGACAGGTTTTTATCTACACTTTTTATTAGTATCTGGCACATAGAAAGAGAGGAGCCGGGCGCTGAAGGGATTCAATAAGATGATATACAAAAACATGTGGACACACTAAGAGTCTGCTAATCACAACAACAGAGTCAGGTCTCTGTTAGTACACATTACTCTCGGATAAGACTAATGTGCTCGAGACAGGCCGGCCACAGCACAAGTGGCGCTGTTGACCAGTTTTAATCAGTCATTAAAGCATAGAACTTTTTTGAAAATGCATCCGTTTTGACGCAGTTTTTTTCCATTATCTTCTGGGACAATGGAACACAGACCAAAACGGTCAAAAATCGGATTGCGTTATTTTAACAGATGCTTAAAAACGGCCCGCAAAAGGGTGTTCACAACGCAACGTGTGCCGGCGGCCCTCAGTATCTTCACGCTGCGCTTGCAAGTGCGTGTATGAGCTTCTTGACTGCAGGGGCAGGAAGCAGAGAGCAAGCAGTGTGCAGACAGGCGAAGCTTCTCATGAGAAGAATCTCGACCTGTCAGGTAAAGCTTATGCCTATCCAGGGGACAACAAAATTGTAAAACCAGTAGACTGTGGTTAGATCTGCTGAATGTGTAATTTGTTAATACAGTGGATTAGAGATGCATTTGATTCCCAAAAATTAAGGATAGGTTTTTGGGAATACCCCTTTACGTATTTGAGCAGTTACAGGCACGATTAAAATGTAGCAAACCACTCTAAGCATAATGAAGCGTTACCATGCCTGATATGAACGGGGGCTTTGAGAACTTTGCGGAATTCACACAAAAGGAAATTAAAAAATCCGGAATGATCTTAACCCTTTAAAATGAGAATAGAAGGATGGACGGGTTTCAACCTCGGTACAAGACGGCGGAGACGCATTGCCCAGTCAAAGTTCTGCTTTGTCTGCAGCTTTTTCAGATCTTTCTCCCCCGAACCATCATTAATGTCCGCCAGCCTCGAAGAATAGGTTGTAAGTCATTTGATTACACCAGAAGGCTGAGCGGACCCGGTGGGGTGGGATTACACGCAATAGATCCGACAGAAGGCAGTCTACTAACTAGCGGCAGGGGGACTGTTAATACATTGGTGTAGAGTCATGATAGTGGAATCATATCATGCGATGGACGGGAAAGAAAAACTACATGACGAGGAAACCCAATTCAGGGCCACCATAGCCTCATAAAAATCCCCCACCTCTCCAAGGTGAGCTCTTATCAATCACCATGTTATTGGTAATGACACCTACAGCCAGGCTGGACATCGCTCGCTGCGCTGTGTTAAAGAGCTTTTATCTCAGAAAAGTTTATTCCGTAGCTGGACCAGCATTTGAAATCTTAGTGGCATCGTAGATACAAGTTTGCTGCCCCCCTTCTACAGACGATGTATAGATACATAGAATAGGGATTATACTATATGTAGTGCACTCACCTAACTCAGTGGCGGCGTGCAGGCCTCAAGACCTCCCTGAATCAACGCTTCCTTGAGGAGCCAGCGGACCCGATCGCCGGGCCGGAGGATTAAATTTCTTCCTCTAATATCATAATTCTTGAGGAGGAATTCGCATCCTCGTGGATTTTTACCCTGGCCGATAAGAAGGAGTACCATTGAGGGCCGGAATGTATACGCGGTGACCCAGTATCACAGCTCCAGCCCACATAAAGGCTCTCCCTCACCTCACACTGTGCGGGATATTGATTTCCTATAGGAACCGTACCGCTCCAGCGCAATAATCCGCCCTCACCTGGGAGCCCTGTGCCATCCATTCTTCCGGAAGACAGTTTGCTGTGAATTAAGACTTTGTGAATTAATGTTAATTACCCGGATAATGAAGGGATCTAGAATTCTGCTTGCATCGTTAATGAACAGAAAACGTACATCAGATTGTACCATGGAAGCATAAACTTTTAACAGCATAGGTTTAGATTCGTTGCATCATGTCTATTGCGCATTTTTTTTAAGAGAAGGGCAGATTAGAGAATTGTATAAAGACGAAACCTTCATATAAAATGTCTTGTGGAGGTCATCTGATAATCTGCGAAAACAGGTTCCTCTATGTAACGATACTGTATCCAGCCATTCTGCTTGCCGACTTTGCTTCTCCCCCAATAAGGAACCTGCATTAGTACGTACAGCAGATCCTGAACTTATCCGAAATAGCTCCACAGCAGCAGAACTCCAAACTAGGAAGAATTATACATAGAATTGCTGGTGGAGCGCCCCCTGGATCAAATGGCATCCAGACAAGTGCGAAACAAGGGAGTTCACAACCTCATAATGTATCAGAGAATGTAGAACGCATCAGACATCAGGGAGTCTAGTTAAAGCCACTTTAAGTAGGTCAAAATTTTAACCTCCTAGTGATGTTTTAAAGCCACTTTAAGTAGGTCAAAATTTTAACCTCCTAGTGATGTTTACACAATAAAGGTTATTTTTGACCCCCCACTTTACAATTTTACTCAGTTTAATTGCCATTTTAGCTCCTAGCGATGGTCAGTGTACAATTCCAGAGCAGAAACTTCATGACCCCTCTGTGCTATGAGAGGCTATGTGCAGACAATGGGGGTCATTTACTAAGGGCCCGATTCGCGTTTTCCCGACGTGTTACCCGAATATTTCCGTTTTGCGCCGATTGTACCTGAATTGCCCCGGGTTTTTGGCGCACGCGATCGGAATTTGGCGCATCGGCGCCGGGATGCGCGCGACGGAAATCGGGGGGCGTGGCCGAACGAAATGCAGAGAACGCGCCGCTGGATCGCGAATGGGCCGGGTAAGTAAATCTGCCCCTATATGTCTGTAGAGAAAGGCCGGCAGCACAAGTGGCGCTTTGAACCAGTTTTTAAGCAGTCCATTAAACGCATATTTTTTTTGAAAATGCATCCGTTTTTGACAGTTTTTTCCAATTATCTTAATGAGGATAATTGGAAAACAGACCAAAACGGTCAAAAAAACGGATGCGTTATTTTAACGGACTGCTTAAAAACGGCCCAAAAACGGGTTCAAAGCGCCACGCGTGCCGGCGGCTTAAGTCTCTGCACGCTGCTGCTTGCAAGGTCTCGTGTCTGAGCTTGCCTTGTACTGCAGGGGCAGGAAGCAGAGAGCACTGCAATGTGCAGACAGACAATGATCAGCATGGCTGCCATGAACGCTCCCTTGTGGGTTGTCCTGTCAGCCATGTTGTCCCATTAATGCAATTATGACAAAAACTAAACAAATCTGACATTAGAAAAGCTGAGTGATGTGCCTCAAAGCGAGCGGCATATTGGTGATCACTCAGCTTTCCTGGATACAGATTTTAAGTTGAAAAAATTCAAAAAGGCCTCAAATTTATGATAGGTTTTTTTTTTTTTTTTTTTTTTTTACGGACGTGTCCCACTCCCTTAAATGTTGGCCATGTCAGAGCGATCTGCACCCGGCAGCGGTGACGCGTCCATTTCATAGAATCCGAAATTGCCTCATTGTTCTTCATTTTGAGACCAGATGACGGTAATGACACCGGGAGGGAAGCGGCGGCGGCAAACAAACACATTCCGGCTCTGCCTGATTTATGACGGTCGCCCTATAAATATGGCTGATGGATTGCGTTCTCGTAACGCAGAATCATTGCCGACTGGATGACATAAATTGGGAAAAGGTACTCACCGCAACGCACGAAGAGACAAAACGGCAGATGAGCAGAAGACTCAGAATTGCAGATCCTGCGCCGGTACATATTGTCGTGCGAGGCATAGCTGGATGCGCCGATTACCCTTGGGCTATAAGTTTGGTGAACCTTTTACCAGGCAGTCCGGGACATGTAAAAAGTCGATAGGCAACACGGGACAATTGGATTGAACGCGAAGGCTGGATCCGCAACATCTGTATAGCCGAATATAACAACGGCTTGTGGGGGGGAAGTAGGGAAGAAGGGAGAGGGGGAGGGGGAGCAGGCCGGCGGGGAGGAGGGAACGAAGGGACACCAAAGGGGAAGAAGGGAGAAGGAGAGATAATATAAAAGCAGGGAAAAAAGCAGAAAAAAAAGGGGGAATAAGGGGGGGGAAATACAGCGACAGGAACAGGGGAAAGAGAAAAGAAGGAGAGGAAAGAGCGGAAGGGAACGACAGGCAATCGAAAAAAAAGAAGGAAGGGGGAGAGAAAGAAAAGGTAGGAAGCCAAAGACAAAAAGAGTCAACGTGGAAAAAGGTAAGGAAGGGAGGGTAAAGACAAGGCGAGAGAAGAGCAGAAGGGGAAGGAAGGAGGGGGGAGAGTGGGAAGGGGGTGCAAGTGGAAGGTAAGAAAAAGAAAGGGAGAGAAGAAGGTGGGAGAAAAGCTACCACGGCTTGTAACATTAATTCCGGGCATAGGCGAATCACCTCCTCTCAGCTGTTGGCTTTTTTGGGTCCGTTTTTGAAACGCATTACGTGTGAAAAACAGAAAGATGTCAACTATATGGCAAAAAATGGCAATGTTTATTGAAAAATGACAAAATATTACATGCCAAGAGACACAAACCAATAAACAATTAAAAAGTGTGCTACACAGAGCACAACAACCCCCCTTTTTAAAGGGTATGGGATAAACCCCAACCCAATCCCAACATATTTTGTCATTTTTCAATAAAGATTGCCATTTTTGGCCATATAGTTGCATCCCTTTTTCTTTTTTTCATTCATTTGCATTTTTGATCACTTTGGCTTATGGTTTATTACTATTGCTGTGCCGTAACCCTCGCCCTTGTTGAGACACAATTCCTAAGGCTGGCGCCACACGTGGCGCTTTGTCTGCGTTTGCGAAAGCAAACGCAGACAGTCGCGCCCACCGGGAGGGCCTCGGCCCTCGCATCGGCGTTTCTATGGAAACGCCTGCGACGGGAACAGCCGCCGGTGTTTCTGTTTTAGTTTAACGCGAAACACCGCGTCTCGTTCCCGATCGCAGGCGTTTCCATAGAAACGCCTTGCGAGCGGGCCGAGGCCGCCCCGGTGGGCGACGTTTGTCTGCGTTTGCGTTCGCAAACGCAGACAAAAGCGCCACGTGTGGCACCAGCCTAACTATAAACTAAACTGGAGCTCCAGATCCCCAAGGCAAAGTCAAAAAAGGGTCAACATTTTACTGTCAATTTTAGATCATCGGGTATTTCAAAAGAGACCCTTAACTAGCAGGCGGCCCAAATTAACATTGTTATCCCATCAAGGAATTTAAGTATGAAACCACAAACCTAAACCACCCAAGAGTACTGCTCCAAGCCGGAGCCACTGCGCAATGGCACTTCGTGGACAAGGGCTGTGCGCCAAGTTATCTGATAGGCGTACACAGAGGCTTCTGGGGCGTGGAGTAGCCGCATCGTTAGCCTCAGCTCCGGCTCTCCACGCCCCAGTAATCCTAATTTACATATTAGCGAAATAAAAAGTTATCAAAAGATGCGCGGACGTGAGGATTACCCTTTAAAAGGGTATCCTCACGTCCTACAGATGCACCTAGCACCCAATCTACCTTAGCTGGTGGGCCCACACGTAGCGCTTGGTCTGCGCTTGCAAACGCAAACAAAGTCGCTCCCCGCCGCCCCCCCGTGGGCGTGACTTTGTTTGCGTTTGCCAACTACTTCGTGAAACTAAGGTGTGTCACTGTTAGCGTTTTGATTCCATTTTAAGCATGCGTCTCAGTCTGTTTAAAAAACGTGGGTTTTTTAAAACGCCTCATTTCTCACCATTTTTAAATGAAATTATTGGGAAACCAGACACAAAATCGGATGAGTTTTCAAAAAAACTAATGCTTTTTTTAACAGACTGAAAATACATGCTTACAAAAAACGGAATCAAAACGCACATGTGACACCACCTTATTGTAATAATGATCATTGATTTTTGCACCAGGAGCCGCAGTGAAGTCCTCCCATGTATCTGGATTCTGATACTACAGTAGCGACCTGTGACTGTTCTCATCTGTATAGACCTAATGACGACGCTCCGACTCTCATACCAAACCGCTCGCACTCAATCCACCGCAAGTTTATAATAGAGGCGCGCTGCGTGCGAAACGAGGGACATGGAACGAATGTCGACAAGAAACACTTCTCTGAGCAAACACGATTATTAGCCCTCACGCTACGACGCACATTCCCAGGGCCGCCCCCCGCCGCCTGCCCTCATGACTGCTGTACAAGGTCTTCCACAGAAAAGTCAGATGTCAACCGAGCAAGAGAATTAAATAGGACAAGAGAAAGTCATGTGTAGCCTCCAGGCGTGACCCCCCCACCTCCCCCTCTAATCAGAGCCTGGCATGTTACACTGTGATACACAGCAGACACATGTATCCGGCAGGGAGAGGGGGGACACAGAAACATAGGTTGCTGATGTAGCAGAGCTGCGGCGTGTGATTTTGGAGATTTTTTCACTTCATTAAAGATAGAATGTATCAAAATAAAAAACAAGGATTTACAGAAATGTACAGATAACATCGGAAACAGAGCCAAAATTTCTCTTCAGCTCATTAGGGAACGCTGTCACCAACAATCAGAAACATTGTAGCACTCTTATATATAATATAGATATCCTTATTAGTCCCACAGTGCGGAAATTCACAACGTTACAGCAGAAGAGAGAGGACAGTACAAACAAACAATGATATAAACTTTTTCTTATTTTTGTTCATTTATCCGTAATATATTGTTCTAAAATACAAAAAGAAAACAAGCAATGATTGGCAGTTTGGTATTCAGCTGTGGATGGGACCTGCAGACTGGTTGGGGGGGGGGGGGGTGCAGGTTACTTCGTTTGGGTCTGTGTGTTGAACAGCCTGAGCGCGCGGGAGGAATGACTTACGTATGCTCCCCCCACACTTGGGCGAAGCGTCGGTCACTGAGGGTCTCCCCAATGCCACCCCAGTCTCATGCATGGATGGGAGATATTCTCCAGAATAGATGTCACCTTACCCAGTTGTCCTCCTCTCAGCTACCAGCTGCACTGTTGTCAGAGGACCCCCCAGGACAAGCCGCTTTCCTAATCAGTTTATCCAGTTTGCTCCTCTCCTTACCTGAGATGGCCGCTTCCCCTACAGACTATGCCAAAGACGATGCCGATGCCACTACGGAGGTGGATAAGGTTTTAAGAAGTTCCCCTGCACTCCGAATGCCCTCACCTCCCAGCAAGTATAGCCTGATGACAAGGTCAACTCTGCTACCTCTGAGGGTGATGTCACACGTGGCGTTTTGAATGCGTCTTTTTTTTGCCCGTTTTTTAAGCAGTCCGTCAAAAAACGCTGAGTTTGATGGACTGCTTGAAAACAGGCCAAAAATGTGTTTAAACGCCACGGGGACATCACCCTTTGGTATTGTCCCTGGAAAATGTGCAATCAGCACTTTGTGTAATGTTATTAGTAGAAGCAGGACTGTGAAAAACAGACTTGTATTCTAGGATTTCTACAAGGATCTCTTACTTTTTAATCCTGTCCTTCTTCCTTCCAAAAATCAACTTTTAACTTTATGCCAATGAGAAGGAGGGGCTATGCTCCTGCACGGTGTAACAGCCTGTGAATCTGCAGCACAAAAGAGCTCTGGATAACCAACCCTAGCCTTTGGGCTCATTCATAATATAAAAAGTTTGATTTTAGAAGATTAAAAATAAAGATTACCAGTCATGGTGCCTGGATCTATGAGGAATGTCCCTGGTTTATCGTGATGTTTACTTGAACTCTGCTGCCCCAATATATCCCCAACACACTACTCTGCTACGCGGTAAATATACCACGGATAGTCAGGACTGATCCATTCGTGTAACCTGAGCCAAATTTCACACAATCTCATATCCGTATACCTCCATTGGTATATTAGAAAAGGTTTAATTAAGGTAGTGTATACATGTAGCAATCAAAGATTCCAGCAGCGAAGGCTTGTAACAGAGGGCAGCACAGGAGGAAGTGTGCACTCAGGTTCATGTCTGGGTCAGGTGGAAGTGCACGCTACATCACAATAGATTTTCCCACCATTACCACCAGTGTAGAATTAGTCTAATAGATACTTTTCTTTGGCACGGATGTAGTAGAATGCAAACAAGCTTTATGTCAAAGGATTCCAGAATAGGTAGCTACAAAGGGGTCTGGGAGTTGTAGTCCGTGCACAACCCAGAGGATTCCAGGCGGACTTATCACTTCCAGGAGAAGCTATATTGCACACATAGGAGGAGCGGACACCAGCACGAGGGTTACTCAAGAAGTAAAAACGGTGTGAGAATCACAGCGCTGACTCAGGAGATGCGACAAGTTCAGGCGCAGCGAAAGCTCAACGCCTCGTGCACTGCGCAGCAGGGAATATCCGGGAGCAACAAAGTATCATGAGAAAATAGATTCGGAATCAAGATCACCTCGCCACAGTAACCTGTACATATAGTCATATCATCAGAGCAAAATAATACCGTCTTACAGTGCACAAAATATAGCAACATACTAACACGAACAACTGGACAGGCATTAGTTCCACAGGTTATTGTTACATTGGAGGGTCGGTATTTATGCAAATAGTGCCCTTTGATGACAATAATTATAAAAAATATTCCCCACCATCCAGAGCAGTGGTGGCGAACCTATGGCACGTGGGCCAGGGGACACTCATAGCCTCTCCTATGGGCACCCGCACAATCCCCCAGGGTTAGAGTCTGCAGACCGGACTCAAGGCCTCTTGCAGTCCCAAGAGCCCAAAACCTGGAAGTAAAACTACATGTAATCCAAAACTTCTTCCCCTTCCTCTACTGTATTGGTGTCCTCGGGTGCCTTACAATTTAAACGTGACAGAGCAGGGAATAATAAGTTACTGCTTCAATTGTCCCATTGGCACTTTGCGAAAAATACGTGGGGTTTTGTTTGTAGTTTTTGGGCACTCATGGTGTCAAAGGTTTGCCATCATGCACTAGAGGTGCGGTCACAGTGCGTTTTTGGTTGGTTCTGATGCTTTTTTAAATGCACTAAAACGATGTGTTTTTACCATACATTTGGCTGGTTTAAATCATGTTTTGTGAAAATTTAGCAGCTGTGAAAGTTTTATCAGGATTCAAACAATTCAAAACGCGGCATTTCGTGCGTAAGAACGCACCGAGCACTGGGCGACCTAAGCCAAAGGCCGTTGGTACATGCGTTTTAAACCAGTTTTTTTAAGCAGCGTTCTCGGATCATAAAAAACATTGCGTTAAAAAAAAAAAAAAAAAAACGCATGCAATTTTATGAAAATGCATCCGTTTTTTTCCTTTTTATTAGATTATGGGAATACTGGACAAAAAAAATGCATGGGTTTTAACGATGCGTTTTTTTACGGTCTGAAAACGCCACAGAAAACAGGTTCAAAACACCATGTGTGCGACCACCTTAGGGTGATGCCAACACATGGCGTTTTGGTCAGTTTTTACCCATTATCTTAATAGATAAACGGGTTGTAAGCAGCCAAAGCATGGTAAATGGGGAAACGGATTTTTAAAAACGGACCAAAAACGCCCATAGGGGTTCCTATGGTTTGATCAATATAAGGTCTTGGAATTTCCAATCAATCCCCAACAAGCGACATTAAAGGGGTCCTCTGAGGTTCCAGGGTTGTATTTCCAACCACATCAATCATAACGGAGAAGGCCATTCCATAGAACCACAGTACAGGTATGAATGATATAGTCCCGGAGTTCCCCTTTAGGACTTCCCCTGCTGGTTATCGTACGGCTAATCTCTCCGATCTGTAAATACGGATGCGTGCCCCCCCCCTGCCAGACAACCCCCCCCCCCCCCTTCCCATGACACTTTTACTCTCACATTTTGGAGAGCGGCCCCCGGGGGTGAGGAATGAGAAGCAACTAATCTCGTTTTGCAGATTTTGAGATGCTACAACGACGTGATCTTCGTCTTAGTGCGTCGTGGATTCTGCCAGTAAAAAGTTTATCTCGCCGCTCCGGTGACAGATGGTCGTCATTAAACGTGCCGCAGGACAGATTCACACAGAATATGGCCAAGAGTTATGAACGCGACACAAGCCGGGGGAGGAACCGCACGGAAAAAACCGCAGTCCTGTCCGGGATCGCTAGAGAGGATTCCGATAATCCGGGAAATTCTCATTGATGGGATTGATAGCCATTCAGTGCTGATGACAGAGAGCAATACTGCAATAATGGAGAGCGATAGTCATGGTCATCATTTCCAAAACTAACTGGCTGATAACAGGTAGCAATAGCTTAAACTCAAATAAACTGTAATCACCCCCTCAGACAAATTTTGTTTCCCTTCCATGGACGTGACGTGACTAGAGATATAAAAATTATTTCCTGCCCCCCCGAAATGGCTGATAACACGAACAATGACATAATACAACCTCTTAATCTCATAGGAGAACCATCCCTAATGGCCCATAACCGATAGAAAGATCCTGGTATTATTCCTGGTGTCAAAACACAATTGCCTGAGAAATGGCTGATAACAGCTGGACAATAGCTTGCAGTCCGCTATAACAGCTGGCAAGAGGGAGGGCACGTATCACCAGAGCTACAGTCACCACCTCCCCAACCATGACATATCGAAGCATCCAACACCATTCCCACCCCTCCCCTCTCAGCCGGATTTGGCTGACAGCAGAGAACAAAGCCGGAAAATACACTGGTTGAGAACTAAGAGCAACACCCGTCTGCATTCAGAGTACAGTAGAGTTACTGGTGTTGTTACAGTGAAGTGGAATGCAATCAGCTGGTCATACAGTAGTCAGACATGGCTGATAACAGGGTCGCATAGCCTGTAATCATAAATAAATGCACGAAATACTTTTTTTTACTCGCCCCCTCCCCCGAGCTTGAAATGGCTGATAACAGCTCACAATACACATATCAATCATCACTATTGAATGACTGCGCACTACGACATAATACAGCGCCCCCCGTAACTAAAGTGGCTGATAACGGGGAGCAATATGCGTATATAAACAGTATATTCCCAATACTGGATCGAGTCACTACAGGCAATACATGTATGATAACTAATATTCGTCTGAGACCCCGGGATTAAAAGCAATGGGGGGGTCCCACTTCCTCTTCAAACGCAGATGAGTTTTATTCTGGGGTGTGATCTATAGGGGGCAGTGGAGAGCACAGCTGAGACACCATGTAACTTCTTTGTATTAAACGTGTAAGAAATCAGCAGTTTGGTGCATGGGGGAAGGGGGTCCGACCACAGAGAAGGTCACATGGCTGCGACAACGCATGACACTACAGCTGATATTACTCTATAACATGGGTCACAGGAGATAGGGGGCTGCGTAAGGGGGATGCCACACGTTGCGTTTTTAGACCGCTTTTTAGCATGCGTTTCAGTCCGTTAAAAACATGCGCGTTTTTATGTTTGCCTGTGTTTGGCTTCTTTACATCCGTTTCACAGCTGCCTACACCTCTAAAATGAAGATTCAAAAGCAAACAAATGCATCGTAACATTCAAAACCTCATGCGTTTTACAAACGGACTGATAAACGAACGCTTAAACACCGGTACAAAGACGCAAACACGTGGCATCACCCTAAGGTTGTGTCACATGTTGCATTTTGAGCGCAATGCGTTCCGACCCGTATCACCTGCTGAGGTATCATCGCACTTTCATGACGGTTGCTAAAGGTTGATGGAACGCAATGTCACTCATATAGTGGTGGGGCTTGTAGGTTTTCCTTGTGTGCAGCAGGGAATGTCCCTCACGCTGCTGTGCACGGGCTGGAAGAAGACCAGTCCACGCAGAGAGCTAACAGCACGGTCCAGGTGCACGGAATGGAGCTGTGGAGGGACCTCCGTCATATAGGTGGTCACATGATCTAGGGTATGAAATATGGAACACCCCATCTACCCCCTTTGATTAAAGTTCCCTGATCTCAGGGGCCTCATATAAAGAAGTTCGGTGCTGAGGGACCCCTTAAATCTACTCCAACCTGCAAGGGCATGGATCATTGAAACAACAATATTCCGCACATCCCATGCACATACATAGTAACAACATCCCATGCAGGGAACACATCACCCACACCCCATCATCCGCCACATGACATCGGCCGCAGAGTGTTTGGAGCTCATTGGTCAGAGAAATAAATGTCATCATCCCCAAAATTAGACAAATATTGGTCTGTGATCTATCCCTGCGTCTCAAAGTCACCGACCCAGATGTTATCAGGTCGTCCTGCACAAATATCTCTACAGATAGGGTGACACTGCAGGTTCACCTGCTACCATGTCCTCCATATACACAGGACAATACACCAGGATACAAGCAGGGCGGATTAAAGGCTGGGGTGGGGTGGGGGCTTCCAACAATGCTTTTGGATGTATATAGCCCGCCAGCCCCTATAGTATACAGCCGCCAGTCTCACTGACACAGCAGGCATCCTAGACCCCATGTGCGATGCGGGCACTCGGCCGCGTGACTCTACAGACGCTGACTGTCGGAAACTGATGGGGGCCCTTTTAAAAGTGAAAGTGGTGGGGGCCCAGGAACTGAGCCCGGAGCCCCTCCTTTAAACGGCCCTGGATACAAGTGTTAGCAAGTAATGTCCTGTCCACATGCACCCTCCTTTAACCCAGTCTTCATTGCTCTGCTATAGGCTAGATCTGCAATGACCTACCCCCTCACTGCGGGCCGCGCCGGCACTGGGCATAACCCACATTAGGCTGTTAAGGAATTTATAGGAGGTGAGGAGGCTGTATCTAATGAATCCATAGGGAGTGAAGGGAGGCGTATATAAATAACCGTGAGTGGGCTCGTTTGCCATGATAAACTAGGGAATATTTTAGCAAACAGGAGTTTTAGTTTTGAGTTCACTGCAAAAGTCCACTGAGGATCCCAGAGGCGCCTACTGACACCTGGAGCCAGCCCGGCCCTCACTCTGGGGTGTCCAGCCCCAGCGAAAGTTCTGGGAAATTTAGGTGGCCTCACCTGACACATTGTCAGAGTACTTCACAGCTTGACACAAGAGCTTGCAATTAGAAAATGGGGTAGAAGTCCAACTCCTTTGGGCTGTGTTCACATGTTTGTGGTCATACAAAGTGCCGATGCAGGTTTAATCCTGCCACACTGTTTAAAAACTACAACAGAAGCAATTAAAAAAATCTACCATCACAATTCTTCCGGATAAACCAGGGACATTCCTCATAGATCCAGGGCCCCGGACTGTGTGTATCTTCTTATATTTGTGACCAGGCGCCTCCTTCCAACTTATGCTAATGAGCCAGAAGAGCTCTAGGGGGCATTACCAGAGCCCTCTGTGTTGTAGCTTCACAGGACATAACACTGTCTCCTCTCCCCCTGTTCCCTCACACTGCTGCCTCGCTCTGCCGCTGTAATCTCACACAGTGTGTAGGCGAAGTGCTCTGTGTGAATAGGTTGTAACAGTTTGGAACTACACCACATTGGGGCTCTAGTAAACCAACCCAGCACCCTTCAAGTTCATTAGCATTAATTTAGAGAAAAACTGGTAATATTCTATTTTGTTATCCATGGCTCCTTATTTTAAATTATAGTTACAGGTCCTGTATCTATGAGTAAGTCACTGGTTTATCATAGGGGAATATAATGTAGATTTCCTTTAAATGACCACAGTGTATAAAACATGGATAAAGGGGTTTCTGGTTTAGAAGAATTAACCAAGTACTTTTTGACTGACAGAATAGACAGGTCGTCATTTGTTCTCTGTGGAGGACCGGACACATCCGAAGTTTGCATGTGTAGTCCATTGATTTCATGTAGTACTTCATTTCCCTCTAGAGGCAGTGTAGGGAAACCTAGAAATCAAAGTGATTGAAGCAGAAATCCTTCTATAAAAAAGGCATTGACATATCCTTAAGAAACAGTGGAATAAAATTTCTTTTTCCCCCTATATACTTTGGAAGCCCCTCTAGGTGTGATGACTGTTGCCCTTTAAGCTTGGAGAAGGTTTTCCAGGGCTATTTATATATAAGGTTAACGTCGCCCGAGGCGCAGAGTCGCACTCAGAAGACACCGACGGCAGAGTAAAGAGGGAGGCTTCACATCACATCAAAGGGGGGCGCATGATGGCTTCAAACCGCGCGCCCACTGTGTGCCCCGCACCAGCGCGCTTTGAAGCCGGAGATCATCCCTCAGATATGTTCTGTGCCGACAAAACAGGGATATTGTTATTCCTTACCAAACAGCAAGAACATCACCAACCCCTGCAAGAGGGAGCACGGAAAACACCAGTTATAGCAGAGCGAAGGCGGGCAACACTGCGTCCAGTGATCATCTATCCCTCTGCCATATCCGACGTATCCAAAAATTGGAAAGATACTGGAGTTGAACAAAAAAATATACAAATTAAAAAATAAACGATCAGGAAGCCTTCACATAAAGAAACTGAATTCTTAGCGTAGATTTCTCTTCTCTATCCATCTGTTCACTATAGTATACGTCACAAGAGTATCCATCCGTCTACAAAGTGTCCATCCATCCATATACAGTAGCCATCCACAATAGTAGCATCCATCTGTAGTATCCATGACGATTACAGACAGTGGATACAAATTTAGCAGATAGACGCAGTTTTCACGCTTTTGACCACTAGTCGTCTCTAACCCCATCTCCCTGTATTCATGGATAGATGATGCTAGGACCCCTTTAAAATGCCTTTAAGTGATAACTTTCCCAACTGGGTGTTCGATAGGGATTAATCTGCAGGGTCCTTGTTATTCTCGCAGTCCTGTCTATAGCTGTAATCAATGCTTGCCCCCCTCCCCCCTACATAACAGGACGGGCAGGAAGTGCTGCCCCCAGCCATGTCCTCTCCACTTACTGGCATAAACATGTTTCGTTTACTGCCCCTCAAACACCTGGATGGTCCTTTGATCCGATTGTGTAAGTCTTTATACTGTCTATGATCTTCATTCTCTACACAAGAACCTACCTCATCCATATATCCGCACATCCCCCCACCCCCAGACCAGGATAATTACCAGCACCTCAGCCGTCCAAGTGCCCCCCCCCCTACACCCCAGTCCATTACAACGTAATGCCTAGAAATCTTAGAAACTACATGTTTACCTGATCAATAGTTGTACAGAAAACACATCAACCTTAAAGGAAATTACACCACCAGGATGTAGGATTGTTAAAACCATGTACACTTCCCTGCTGGTGTGCGTCCCTCTGGTAGGATAGGTTCGTTTCAGTCCTTAGAACCTTGTTTATGAAAAAAGACAACATTTCCACAAATGACCCTGAGGCTCCTTTAGCTTTTATTGAGCACTATAATTAAGCTCATTTGCTTAATTTAAGCTTTTTTAATAAGGGCAATCAGGAGTCTGGGGACACCCTCCCTGTAAGTGTACTTTGTTTAAAATCCTTCATCCTGGTTGTAGATGTCCTTCTCAAAACCTTTAGAAGCTCCAGGTCACAGGAGTGTCTGTTACATATGTTATTATATAGTTAGTTCATGCTATTGTAGTACGTACTAGGGAATATATTAGTACGTACTGGTAGGTATTATAGTAGTTTATTTTGTACTAGGGTCAGTATTATAGAGTTATATCTTGTACATAGGGGAGTATTATAGAGTAAGTTATTTCTTGTACATGGGGACAGTATTATAGTAGTTATATTCTGTACAATAGGGACAGTATTATAGTAGTTTATTCTTGTACTAGGAGCAGTATTTAGTATCTTATATTCTTGTACTAGGGGCAGTATTATAGTAGTTCTATTTCTTGTACATAGGGGGCAGTATTATAGTAGTTATATTCCTGTACATAGGGGCAGTATTATAGTAGTTATATTCTTTACATGGGGGCAAGTATTATAGTAGTTATATTCCTGTACAGTAGGGATTTTAGAGCTATTTATCCTTGTATAGAGATGTATTATAGTAGTTAAGATTCTTGTACATAGGGGCAGTATTATAGTAGTTATATTCTGTACATAGGGGGGGCTATTATAGTAGTTATATTCCTGTACATAGGTGAGGCAGTATTATAGTAGTTATATTCTTGTACAGAGTGGCAGTATTAGAGTTAGTTATAGTAGGGGCAGTATTATAGTAGTTATATTCGAATCTAGTAGGCTTAGGGGGGAGCAGTATTATATAGTTATACTCCTTACATGAGGCGGTATATATAGTTATATTCCGTAGCATAGGAGTCAGTATTATGTGGTTATTCCTGTACATAGGGGGCAGTTATAGTAGTTATATCAGGTACATAGGGATAGTATTATAAGTAGTTATAGATTCTGTACATCGGGGCAGTATTATAGTAGTTATATTCTTGTACATAGGGCAGTATTATGTAGTTATATCTTGTACTAGGGGCAGTAATAGTAGTTAATTCTGTACATAGGGGGCAGTAGTTATAGTAGTATTATCTTGTACATAGGGGGCAGTATATAGTAGTTATATTCTGTAGCATAGGGGGCCCCGTATATATAGTAGTTATATTCTTGTACATAGGGGGGCAGTATTATAGTAGTATATATTATCTTGTACTAGGGGCAGTATGTATAGTAGTTATATTCTTGTACATAGGGGACATATATCTAGTTATATTCTGTACCTAGGGCAGTATTATATTAGTTATATCTTGTACATAGGGGGCAGTTATATAGTAGTTATATTCCTGTACATAGGGGCAGTATTATATTATTATATTTCCTGTACATAGGGGTGCAGTATTATAGTAGTTATATATCTGTGTACATAGGGGGCAGTATTATATAGTTTATTCTGTACATAGGGGCGGTCGTATTATAGTTAGTTATGATCTTGTACATAGGGGGCGTATTATAGTATTATAGTCTTGTACATAGGGGGATATTATAGTAGTTATAGTCTTGTACATAGGGGCAGTATTATAGTAGTTTATAGTCTTGTACATAGGGGCAGTTATAGTAGGTATGATTCTGTACATAGGGGGCAGTATTATAGTAGGTATATTCTTGTACATAGGGGGGGTCAGTACTATAGTAGTTATATTCTTGTACAGTGGGGGCCGTATTATAGTAGTTATATTCCTGTACATAGAGGCGATTAAGTATTATATTTCTACCGGGAGTCAGTATTATAGTAGTTATATTCTTGTACATAGGAGCCGTATTATATAGTATGAGGTTTATATACTTGTACATAGGGGCCGTATTATAGTAGTTATATTCTTGTACATCGGGTGACAGTATTATAGTAGTTATTCCTGAATAGGGGCAGTAATTATAGTAGTTATATTCTTGTACATAGGGGCAGTATTATAGTAGTTAATTCTTGTACATAGGGGGGGGCAGTATATATAGTTTATCTTATCATAGGGCAGTATTATATGTAGTTTATATTTGTACAGGGGCAGTATATAACGTAGTTATTCTCCTTTAATAGGGGCAGTATTATAGGTTATATACTGGGTACATAAGTCGTTGTGACATTGTTTCCTTTTAGGTATCTAATGTAATGGGGTCTGGTTTGGGTTTCCTTGTAGTTTGGGTTTCAGCCCCCATCTGCTTCTATCACCAGTGTCCCCTGTGGTTGCCATGATGAATTGTATGGAGGGGCTCGGGGACACCTGTAGTTTTATTCTTACTCGTAAGTGTTAATTTTCTGTTTTCTTTCCATCAGCGAAAGAAAACGCACGCAGTTAATCTCCTAATGACCATGAACCACAATAACATGAGGAAAACAAATACATACATCATTAAACGGCTTTAAAGGTGATGCACATTTAGCAACCAATCTTTATTATGCTCTTATACAGCGAAAACGGAAGAGGATATTATTTATTTCAATATCACATGGTGTTTTGCCAGGGAGGCATTTTATGCATATTATATGAACAACAATCTACTTTCCCTTTTGCTTAGCAACTAATTTGACTTCTTATTTCGTCCTTTTTGCACAGACATCAAGCCTATTTGTTCGTAGGATACACATTTGAATCATCCACTCATTTTATATCTATGGTAAGTGCGCTCTAGTGTACTTCTGGTTTCCGCGCAACGGACGTTGACAGTTTTTAACATTTTGGGTATTTATATTTAACTGTACGACCAAACCTTGAAGGGTACGTGGACTTGCAGTCATGTATGGTTTCTCTCTTTTTCTATAATCTGTCATCGACCTTGCTTATTGCGTTTTACATACATTTAATTACTATTATATATATAAGCGTCATTGTTTTCTGTTGGATACTAACTATTGATTCTTTTTATGTTACACCGAATCTTACTGGGTGTTGACTTTTCCTCCAAAGAATGCCGATATTTGTTATAATGTAAACCTGTATTCTGTCGACACTGGTCCATAGAACTTACCATTGAACATGCAACCCAGCCTATAGTGGGTGTGGGAACCCCCCTGTGTCTCAGGAGCCAATTGTTGCTCATTATGGCTGCATATGGCTATACCAAAATATAGTTGCATCATGTATTTTATTCTGGCTTCCCCTTTCCTTCCACATCTGTGATGCAATCTCAACGCTATCACATATTACCTAAATGAGCATGCTACTAGCCATGCTGAGTCCCCAATCGTGGTCTTCGGTACCCATTCTTTTGAGTGACCTCAACTTGCACTAGTCTATCGTAGTGTTCAGTATATACCATCAGGTCGCTTGATGAATCTACCAGATCAGACCCGATTTTGATCTCATTCTGACGGATAGATGCATGGACTACTTTTCGCCGGTACAGTTTGCTCTGCTTACATGCCTTCTTCCCCAGATGCAATCTCTCCCGTAATCAAATTCATCCAACATGATCTCTATGGATTGAGATCTAGGCTCCCCGCTGCATGTACCCTTTGTGTACCATTCCACTCGTAAATATGTCATGACTCCAGAATTGCTTAAACCATACGAGTATTCTGCCGACGCGTAAAGGTACTGCTGATTGATTCAACTGTAAACAGTATCCCATCGAGCATGGGGTGTACATTGTCTCGAGAGTTGATGAATTAGGGTCAGCCGCACCAATCAGGTATGGTGTAGCGTGTATCTAGGGCCCAAAAAGGGAGAAATTATTCAACCCATCCCTCACTCTCACACCAGCCTAGACCGTGATTACGACAGGATACCCTTGTACCTCATGTTGTGGCCCCATGTTGACACCCTCTAACACCCTGCATTCAATTCCCATAACGTAACTCCGCCGTTACCTCACGCCGTGTAACCTCGAGATATTGCAGAAAAGACCCAAACGTTTGACTCGGACCCACCGAGAAGACTCCTCTCTCAGGCAAGCCTTTTCAATCGCTACCCCTTCTCACATTCTTCGATGTCCCAGCTTGTGCCCACAAACTGGTAGCCTCACAGTTCCTGCCTTCTAAGCTGAAAGGTCGAGTGCCGCACAACCCGGTGTGGTCTTCTGCTGTCTGTGGATCCATCTGCCGCAAAGCTTGACTGTACTCTGTGCTCTTCAGAGATGCGCTTTCGCCTACCGTTATTGTTGCAACGTTTGTGTGCGATTTTGAGTCACTGTTGCCTTCTATCAGCTGACAACCAGTTGTGGCCCATGTCCTCCTGAACCTGCTGGCATCAACACAGTGCCTTCCCACCCCACCAGAACGCCCGCTCATCTGGATTTTTTCTGTTTGTCGGGCACCATTCCTCTGTAAACCCCTAGAATGGTTGTGCGAAAACCCAGTAGCATGTCAGATTTCTGAAATTAACTCAGACCGGAGCCCTCTGCTGGCACCAACAATCATTGCCAGCTTCTCAAGATGCCTCATCACCTTTCTTCCCCAGACTGATGCTCGGTTGAACTGCAGGAGATTGTCGTGACCGCTTTCCTCATGCCTAAATGCATGAGTTGCCGCCATGGATGGTGCTTAGAAATTAAGTGTAACACGTCAGTTGGGGACAGGTGTACTAATAAAGTGGGGGTTAGTTGTATATAGCGCAACAGATCTACGCAGCGTGCACAGAGTTGACAAACTCGGTTCGTGTCCCACCAATGGGCCTCACAATTAATCAACACACTACCAGTATGTTTGTTGGAGTGTGGAGGAACCGGAGGCCCAGAGGTACTATGGACGGGGCAGCAACTGTTACCACTGCTTCTTCTGTATGGTCCTTATACCAGATACCAGTATAATCCCCTATCAAGCACATTGGTAAACTAGTTATGGGTAGGGGAGTGCGATTCTGCTGGAGACTAGCATTACAGGGGGGGTAGAAGAGGGTCATGTGACCTGCGGCGCTCAACCAGAAAAGGTCTCCACACCCTTTTTATTAGACCCTGCCTACATTATGAGGATGGGAGAACTTATTAGGTTCTCAAAGTTTGCTTTACATATTAGTACATTCCTCCACAAACAACTGCTCTGAATGGAAGTCTCTGGATGCAGTACTCCTGTTATGTTGACCACAACATTTAAGGGTAATGGCCAGGAGAACAGGAGTGATTCCCTCGGGTACGTTGGTACCCGATGTAAGAGCGAGGACCATCTGCGAGTCACGGAAAATCTCCATGAGCAACTCGTAAATTTTTGGCCTTGGTTGGGGTGGCATTAGAGGTTGCGCAGTAAATAATAAAAAGGGGAAACAAGAGCGGGTGTGGTTGAAAATATAATCTGCACAGACACGAAACAGGAGATATTAAAAAAAAAAAACTATGCGATGTGACCTGGAAGAGACTTGAAACCCCGAACCCCAGTAGTGCTGTCAAGGCTGTAATGTTAACCACTGAGGCCACGTGATGCCCTTACTGTACAACTGGAAAGAACGTTGCAAACAACTTGTGCACAGGTATTAACAGTGTCCAGCGCCACATTTGTGTCCACATGTGACCATGTTTGTGTACAGTCTCGAACTGTCTCATGCAACACAATTCCTGCATGAAGGGGCGTCCGGTGCTCAGTTCGTATGATCACGCAACTTTTATATGCTATTTAAGTCCAACAAATTTCGTTTAGCCCACGTGCCATGGTAAAGGTTCACCAAAACACACGTGTGCCCTCTGTCAATGCCGTGCAATGAGAATGCCTGAATCCTGGTGGCCCTCTGGCACTGGCACATAGCGCGCGCGCAACCAACACACCCAAACACCACGGCCCATAGCGCGCTCGCCACAGCACACCACATCACATGCGCACACACAGGCCCCGGCCACCGAGTCGTCCCACACACACGCAACAAGCGCACACACACACACGACAGCACTGCACAGATCACCACACCACACACCCACACACGTCACAGAGCACACATCCAACGACAATCGGCACAAGCAACCCCAACACTGGCACAGAGCCACAGGAGCACACCCCGGCACAGAGCCAAGCAACACACACGGCACAAGCACAGAGCACACACCACGGCACACACACACATCATACACACACATTCACCGGCAACACGAGCACCCACACCCGGCACATAGCACAAGTCACACACACGGCACAGAGCACATATCCCACCCTCGGCACAGAGCACAGAGCCCACACACGCACAGAGCACCCGGCAACACATCGCCCGGCACAGAGCACACGATCACACACACAACACTGCACATGAGCACAGAGCACACAACACTGCACATATCACACACACACACACGCACATATCACATCACACACGCACACTAGCACACCACACCCCACACGTCACAGAGCACAGAGCACACACCACACTGCCCCAGATCACAGTATCACACACACATACTTCCCTAGCACAGAGCACACACACTCACAGAGCACACGCGCACTACTACACCCACGTCAAACAGAGCACACTACGTTCACATTATCACTACCACAGTCACTTCGATCAAGACGCACACACACCACGGCCACATCAGCAGCTCACTACAGCTCTCCCATCACTGTCACATAGCACACTTCCATCACTCTAAGCGTGCCCTGCATGCACCGCTCCTCAGCAGCAGCACCGATTCTCCGGCACATGAGACACCAGCCCGCAACACTAATATCAGCACACACGCAACAGAGCACACACACACTACGGCACAAGCAGCCACACACGGACTCCCTCTCTTACTGTCCTCTCATCCACGCACACGGCCAGACAGCACACACACACACCCACCGGCAACAGAGCACACATACCCACATTCCCCAAAACACGGCACAGATCACACACACCCACATAACTACACGGCACAGAGCACACACCAGCACACAATCACACGTACGGCACAGAGCAAACCACACACGCATACATAGCACAGACACCACACACGGCAACAGAGCACATCGCACACACAATTAACGGCCAGATCACACAGCACACCCCACGCACAGATCACCCGAGCACACACATACCTCTACACACCCGTCACATCAGCACCACGAGCATCTACATCACACGGCACAGATCCACACGGCACAGAGCACACACGAACAGAGCACACACGGCCAGAGTCACAACACACGGCACAGAGCACACACAGAATCACCGGCCAGAGCACCCACACACACTGCACAAGTCACACACACGCACAGAGCACACTCTTTTACTTCCGGACCAACGGAGCACACAACGCGCACAACGCGACACACGTGCACAGCTAGCACAACATTTTCGCTCGTCACCACCTGCACCAAGCACGCATCACACACAATTCACGTCTCTCCACTACCACACACTTCGCATCACACATCCTACCATTCCCACCACGGCAACAGACACACACACACACACACTACCCCTGTCACCAGAGCCAGTCTACACCACCACACGCACACTGCACAGAGCATCACACACAACACACGGCACAGAGCACACACCCACGCACACTTGCCCAAGACCAACACACCACACGGTCCAGAGCACACACACACACATCCGGCACAGACACACACACACACCGGTCACCCATCCCTCACAGAGCACCACACCCACGGCACAGAAGCACACACACACACCACGGCCCATAGCACACACACCACACTTCACAGATCCGCACACACAACATCCGCCCACTTACACAGAGCAACACCACACACTTCACATGAGCACACCCACACATGTTACCGGCACATAGCACACACACACACTGCACAGTCAACTACACACAACCAGTGCACAGAGCATCACCACCCACACTGCCATAGCCAACACACAGACACACGAGCACATAGCAACACACCACACGGCACAGAGCCCACACACACACGCACGATCACACACACCACTGCACAGAGCACACACAAGCACACGGCACAGAGCCACACACACACACGCAACTAGAGCAACACCACACCGGCACATAGCACACGACAACACACGTCACGCAGCCCACAACAAACCCGGCACAGATCACACCCGCACGATCACACACACCACCACTTCAACAGAGCACACACACACACGGCCTAAGCAGAGCACACACACCGGCACAGAGCACACCCACACTCACCGAGCATACGCGCGTCGCCGCACATAGCACAACCGCGCGCCACAGAGACAATACACCTCTCTGGTGCCTGCCACAAGCACACACCGCCGCCACATAGCCCGAAGCTCCGGCGCCACGAGAGCACACCTTGCGCCACAGAGCACCCGCGCGCGCCACAGAAGCGCCACGGCCAGTTTTTGATACAACGTGGCCTGATCTGCTTCATTTTGCAGTGCTCCCCCCGACAGATTGAAACGTAGCATTAGGCTGAATACAGAATTTTCTTACCAAGTCATTGATATGGAAGATTTTCTGGAACTTAGAGCGTCTCAGCGTGCGAGGTCATAAAAAACCGAAAAATTAAATTTAGTTTTTAGCTTCGTTGTGCATTTTTTTTCTATCCAATCACAACAATGCAACTTCTACTGACGCTGCAATGTAAAACACAAAAAAAAAGTTACATACAAGTTAAGATATGACTAGACAGTGGATGTGGTTTCCGCCCATTTACAGCTTTTTCATGGCCACCCTTTGGAAACCCATCCATATCAGGTCCGGTGTCTCACACCCAACACAACCACCAATCCTTCTGCTTCCATCAATCACAGACACTGTAGCAGTGTATGGTGGCCGTGCTTGGTACTGCAGCTCATTGCCATTCATTTATATTAGGCTCAAACAACCAAGTGAAATCACAGGGTTTTAGAAACAGTGCACAGAGCATGCCGCAGTCATGGGGGCCTGATGGGGACCTACCACCAATAGAATCTGATGACCTATCCTCTTTATCTGTAACCCTTTAATCTCTGTAAGGGAGTTCTTGCAGTATATAATGCCCTGCCGCCTTTTTTTCTTTTCCGTAAAGCCTTCTCCCCGCAGCTACATAACTCATTTCGCTTTTTCTCCTGCCCACTATAGTTAACGGGGACTTGATTTTTTTTTGTAGATGAAATTCGTAGTTTTTCACTCAACATCTTACTCATAGATTCCAGCGGCATCCAGTAACTTCGGTAAAACCTCTTTAGATTTGGTTTATCCATTGCCTCCTTCCTTCTAACATCAACTTTTATAATTATATGCGAATAAGCTGGGAAGGGATGTAGAGTTTTACCTGGTAGCACTCTCGTTGTCTCTGTCACTTCAACAGGCTTGCCTACCCTTCCTCCTCTCCCCCCCTCTTCCCTTGACATGTAATCATACAGTGATAGGGGAGTTTTGTTCTGCGCCCATCCGGTGTATAAACAGCCCATGTGAACTTCAGCAGAGGGCATTGGTAACATCCTCAGGTCCCCTGGGCTCATGAGCCAATTTTAAAGGTATTTTACTGCACGGCCAGAGGCCATGGATTGACAAATAGAAGAACAGATTTCCACAGACAAGGTGGCCTTGGATCTATGAATACGGCCTTCTTTCATCTTGCACAGGTGCACATGGGGCAGTTACTAAGGCCCAAGTCGCAGTTTTTCAACGGGTTAACCAAATATTTCCTGTATTTACACCGCCGATTTTCCCTGTATTGCCCCGAATTTCGGCGCACACGATCGATTGGGGCTGCATCCGCCGGCATGCACGAGACGTAAATCGGGGGCGTGGCCATAAAAAAAAAAAACCCGACGATCCTGAAAAAACCGCCGCATATTTTATTAAAAAAAAATAAAAAAAGAAGTGTGCGCGGAACACGTGCTTACCTTCACCAGGATAGATGATGAACTCGGTTAACCTCAGCCAGCAGCGACACCTGGGGACGTCGGAGGGAACTGCCTTAGTGAATCGCCGGAAGACCGAATCTACCGCATAGAACGCGCCGCTGGATTGCGAATGGAACTGGCATAAATCTGCCCTATTTATGTCCGAGTGGAATGTTACCTAAATGCAGGCAAAATGTCCGTTTGCCATTTTTGCATTTTACGGCATTTCCGTGTGTTTTTCATGTGCGCATTTCAATCACGTCTCTGCTTGGTGCCCAATCCACTCTTCTTTTCGGCCTCTTTGCCCCACAGCACCTAGCCAACTTCCTCCCATTAAACCGCAGGCAGATACCTCAGAGTAAAAGGTTCGTCGATTGGGTGCCTCCCAGAGCCCGTTATGGTGCACATTTTCCATCCACTAAATATACCGACCGCCATGCCAAGTAGCGCAGTCTGACAGATTTATCCATATCGTGTGTCGTGAAAAAAAATGCGAACATACCACTCCATTTAAAACACAAAACTTGGTCACATTACACCACGCGAGTTCTTTCTTGCACGTAAAAAAAACGCAATGTGAAAGGGCTGCCCAAGTTTATCCTCTGATAGATTCTGAATCGGGTAATTTCTTAGGTTTCCCCCATATTGGAACGGGTTTGCACCAGAATTTCTTCCTGTTTAGCTTCTGCTGACAGCGGGGTCCGGTCACTCTTGTTGTTACATGACCCGCACTTAACACAATCAAACCTCTTTCAGTTGCAAGCCAACGAATCGGACTTTTTGGGCCTATACTTCCTTCAAAGTAATTTGTAGGAAGTTTGTAGATTTTTTGGATCTGTTCTGCACATACGCGCTAGACGCCCCTAAAGCTTGTGGCTTCCATAGAAAAATTATTCCAACAATCCAGCTCAGCAGCAGAGAGCCGGACAGGATTTACGGACGTGTCCAAACTTTGGATTCACTGGCGAATAGAGACACCAGCCAACACCCCCCACCACGCAAATTCCATTGTGACAAATCCCGCTCATGAGGTGTTATACCAGCCCACCCCCCCCAGGAAGTAGGGGGGGTGGCGCACGCTTATAGGGCCTGTTCAACTGACTCAATGGAGGGGGACGTTGAAAAAGTTACACTTCCTGGCAAAACTTTTGTACCAAGTTTACAGAACTGACACCCCAACCCCCCCTACCCCCAATATACTCCGATCCGCTAAGGCTATGAACCTCTTCACTGCGGAGAGCATGCAGATGATGCGTCAAGAAGACAATGCCTGCCCACAATCTGCAATCCTGAAGCCCAATATACAACTGATTATTATTTGTTCAACGACATCTACGTCAGTTACCCCAGCCCCCCCATGCACAGATTACATCCTAATGCGAGCACTGCACACTCTGCCAGCGAGGATCTTGTTCTACAAGGGTTTATTCCAGAGTCACTGCCAGACAATCTCCTTGTTCCTTGTGTTCTGCGAGTATAGAAGCCAGCCACATACACATACTAGGTCACACTGAAAACAAGAGTAAATCCAGCGCCCCCCAATATATCACTCTACGACCTTTTAACTCAGTGGTCCCAAAACATCCAGACAGGTAAAACATCTCCCAGGCCAATGCAACCGCCACAAAACTGCTACAAATCATCCGACACTGTGTATCTTTGACATCCAGTACGTTTACACACCAAACCTTTGGGTGTGCGTCATAATTCATACTAATCATCTGGAGACCCCTGGATAGGAAGTTGGGTCATCCCAAACCGTCAACACCAAATTGGGATCAGCATCATCACAAGCACCTTCCTTATTAATGATTCAATAATAACGCACATTACCAGTTTTATTCATGGGGGTCTAAAACAAACCTTTGTGTCCACCTATATTTTTCCTATTCTCACCCAATCAATCTACGAGCCCCCTCAGGTAGGGTAGCAACAAAGGCCTGTCGAGAAAGTCTCTGATTGACATTGTAAAATCCAGTCTCACCATCCTTGACATATAAAAAGATTTCTCCCCAAATTCATCAAATATTGTCTCATAGGAAAAGCCAATTTAGTGGAATGCCGGGGTGGAGTGGCACTTCATGTAAGGCTTCCTCCACTCTCCTTCTTGCTCCCTAGAAACATGTTGCGGTGTCATAGTAAAGATAAGATGCTCATTAAGCATTAGTAGAAAAAGTAGGCAAAACTTAATATTATACCTTCGCGGGCGTTAACAACTAATTATTTTGCCTGGTACTTCATTTATGTATATCACAAAGCATCTGAAGGATGAGATGCCTACTTATCTTTATATGACACCAGCAGCATGTTCTGGCCTTAAACAGAAGATAGGGGCTTCTTGAAGTGACTCGCCCCCTAAAGCCTTTAAACCTCACTCAGCTCATGAAAATGAGTAACAAGAAGAGGCGTTCAAAGATTCACTGATTATACTTTTCCTTACTGGACGGCCATTTTTAGTTACTAGGGACCTCAGCAACATCAAACTTGTATCCCCCGTCTTGTGCCCTTTCAGCAAAAGTCAACCCCCCCATAGCCTTCCTATTAGGTCCTCAAATACTGTAATGGCGTTCATGTTATAATAATACCCGGGGATTTTTGAGCACAATAATTGCTGATCCTTGAGGTTTACATGTGTGCAGTCTGGATACTTGGTCCCAAAGTTATGATATGTTGTATAGCTGAGGGCCTAGAATACACTTAGAGCGAAGGAAATGAACCTCTCTCATTCCTCACATACGCTGCCATACATGTAGCACACACATTTACATCAACCTTTCACGGCTAATCATTCCCCTAATTCTGTAAGCCGATCCTTCCCTCGGACAAACTCGGCCTCAAGACCGACGCAATAAAAGCCAAGAAATCCTCACTGGAATGAGCAAGCTCTATATCCCATTACATGTTCCCAAATAATGACCCCTTCCAGAGGCCTGACCACATACTGCAAGTAAAGACTACCCCACCTGGCCACCATCCACCCACACAGACCAGACCTTGTCCAAATGCTCTCTGGATGGGGCAGAATAGAAGAACTTTGGCTTATTGATTATTAATGGAAATATTTGTAACAGAACAAAGATTCTGGAAGAACATTGTACCACTGTACCGTCATGGTGCAGACCGTCTCATAGCACATATAGCATACCAGCATGCAGTCTGATGAGGCAGCCACTGGCCCTTTCTTCCTCAAATCTTAATTGAGAAAATTAACGACATAAAGCAAGCACAGCTGTAGTTTGAATTCCTAGAAATTCCATCGATCTCAACAACATCTGTGCTCCATGAAACTCCACCAGACCCCCCCCCCCCCCCCAATCCCCGGGCATTAGACTTCAAAATCACCGAACTGGCAACAACTCTTACATTTTTGTTCCATTCCACCAACTACTGATGACTAGTACATATGGAATACCCCAAGCGTACCCATCTACCGTATATGCCGATTGGGCCCAATTTCCTTATCCCTGTATCTGTAGAAGTGATTACCCTTCTGTGGCGGGTGAATCAGGTATTAGCTCACGTCCATACCATCCGTATCCATACTGTCCCATTCTATGTACCTAATCTATACAATACTCCCCCCATTATCCGACTGCAGGTTTGGCGAACCCCCCACACCAGGGTGACTGAACTCCTTTCCCTTTATGCAGTGTTTTTTCCTCTATCCAGACACATCATCACATCTACTTTCTACTATAGTATAGCCAGCGTATATACAACCCCCGGATCCATCAGCGTTTCTCTGTATACCACAAGCAATACATATATCTACGCCTCAATATAACATAATACAAACCATCTTCTACCCGCTATTACAGCGCAACCTCTATGGAGGAAATTGACTACCCCTCTCAAATCCTCTCTGTAGAACACAACAATCTCCATATCCAACTTAACAACTACATATCCATTACACATGGAGTACCTGGTATATACAAACAGCACCAATATGATCCTATCCAGGAAAGTCTCTATATCCAACTGCTCCATCCCTATTCTCTTGTTTACAGTCTCTTGTAACCCTCCATCCTCCAAGTAGGAACAGATACTATCCTTATATACACAAATATAACAACTACTAACCCCCCCCCCCCATCTTCAAATGGGACAATCTGTACCCTATCCACGTGTCTCCTGCCCATGGCCAGACGTCTAACCTATGTCCTCTTAGACAGACTAAATAATTCTTATTATAGCCCCATAACACACACATACAGTAATATTTATATATACACTAACACACACACACAAACTCCTACTATCAATATCTAATGAGGACACCCACTACCCTCAGTATCTACACTGCAACCCCATCCTGTCTGATCTATACATGGAACCACAACTCCTTTATCATCCTACTACCTCCTCCACTCTCCTATCATCCAGATCAACCTTTAGATTTTATTTATTATCTTTCCATAAACCAAACAAATCCAACGATACACCTTACTAAAACTAACCCCTCCATTAGTCTATTCCAACCTATAACGGCCCTGCAGCCTCTATATAAATATTTGCAACCTACACTAACCACTACTCTAAAACACTAACCACATCCATGCTTTCTGTTCTTGTCCTCTTTTCGTTCTCTTTAGGCAGAACGATCAAACACATACCCCATAAGCTTCCTAACAAGAACACTACCCTCTATATACAATTGCAGCACCACCTCCACCAGGCTTTCAAATCCAACTCACCCGTCTATCTCCTATCCTCTTGATCCAACCTTTAGTTCCTACATTCCTGTAAACAAAACCATACAAACAACGACCCTCAAGATTATCTTATCTACCCTCCTCTACATCTATAGTCCTCCTTATTAACCTATTCAATATGCATATTAACACTCAACTGCTTCTCTGAATATACATACTACAACATAACATCCTCCTACATCCCACGTCGAAAATACGTGCTGCCCCTCCAGTTTCTTTTCCATCAGTCTCATATATAATGAGCCCTAGACTGTCCAGTGGCTCTATAGAAAGACTATACTACTCTCCTCACTATGCACCCTACACTAACTACTACCCTTCAAGTTGTCCACGACATATCAGGCTTCCTCCAACCTCACCATCTTATCCCCTATCATCTGATCCAAACCGTTAGACCTAAACAGAAGATACAAACTACTACTACCCCAATATTAAGATTATCCACTTCCCTCTACATCTACCGTTTAAAATTGCTAGACCCCATTCAGCTTCTATGCATTCGGCGGTCGCTGTCCAAATTCTACCAAAATAGACTGTCTGGTGTACTCTATAGACGACCGCCATGTAACACTACATAACGACTACCCTCAATAGCCATAAGGCACAGATTTATACTACAGCACCCGATCCAGGGTACAATTCCGTTGTTGGAGGCCTGCACACTCTATATCCATCCTCAGACTCTTCTTTAGATCTATAGCTAGTGGAGCATGAACTACTATCCCAGCATGCACATACCAACACTCCCCTAGCTGGCAGTATCATATGTTGTTCTCCCCTGCAGCAGCCTGCTCATACCATCCCTCACCCCCCATATCTACAGACAGGGACCCCCCCCCTCTCCTGTCTGACTCCTCATCAGTGCACACAAAAGAAGAAAATCCATGAGAAGGCCACTTACCTCCTCCCGGCAGATTAGAGGAGTCAGTGCTTCAGAGCCGCAAATCCCCCTACCTCTGCCCCCCCTCCATGGGACTTCTCCTTCTGCCTTCCTGTTGACTCTAAAAGTAACTCAGGAGCCACGGGGATTGAGAGAAAGAAAGCAAACATAGTAGGACAAGCTCCAAACCCGCCCCGACTCCACCACCAGAGGGGCTTAACATCACATACAGGACCAGAGCATATCGCAGCGGTAACCGCAGGAGCGCCCAAGGTGCGTCTGCAGAGAGAGCGGAGGAGCTACCTATCCCTTGCATAGTCGATATGAGGATCATAACCTTGGTGGGGAACCCCCCCTGGAGCTGCACATGTCATCAGAAAAGAGGCATTCACAGAGGAATGAAAGAGAGGGGCTCCCTGCCCATCTGCACAAAAAGAACCACCATACAAAGGAACACAAAAATGACTCAAGAATGTATGATGAAAATTGTCATTCCATAAAAGAAACTACGCACAAAAGACAAATCGATGCACAAGAAACAAAGTGAAATTGTATCAATTAATAAAAAGAAATACACAAAAAGAAACAAAGCGATGCACAAAGAGAAATAGAATAAATGGTTCAATAGAATTAAAATACACAAAAAAAGGCACCCAGCAAAGAGAAATGAAAAAAGAAATAATGCAATTACAAACACGAAGAATGTTCAGACCAGAAACAAAGAAATGGGAAACAAAATATTATAACATACAAAGAATGAATTAAAGAAGAAACCATAACGAGATTCACAAAGACAATTCATTATAACACATGAAAAACATAAAGGGATCGACTTAAAACTAAAATCGAGTGAAAAATCGGAATTTATTTACAAACAATAAAAAATAATAAATGAAGTCTATCAGCTTCCAAATGAAATGCAAATAGACATCAGTTCAATATTTCCTGTACAAGTAATTATCATTGTACAAAAGACAGCAGGGTTAATTCCTGCTGGTCAGGGGTTCACCAACCACAGGGCGCGTGAGCCTCTCGCCTCAGGAGCAAAAGGACGCAGCAGAAGGGCTTAGTCGCTGCTACAAGCAACAACTTGACACTTAACAATAACATTTCTTTACACTAGATATCAGCAACAGGTGTGAGACAATGCATGAAGAACCCATACCGGTGTAATTACTACGGAGGGGTGAGGGGGCGCCATTCTCTAATGCAGTCACCCTCTGCTGAGTTGTCTGAGTTACATCCTGTATTATACCACCAAGCTACACTTCACTATTCTGTCTGCTGCTGGTGCAGTCATGTGTCCATACTGACATTACTTATTCCTGTCCTGATCCCGAGTTACACCTGTATTATACGCCAGACTGCACTCACATTCTGGCTGCTGGTGCAGTCACTGTGTACATACATGACATTACGTGTCCTGTTACTGATCCTATTTACAACCCTGTATTATACCCCAGAGCTAGCACTCACTATGCATGCGCTGGTGCAGTACTGTGACATATGACATTACTTACCGGTAAACTGTCCTAGTTACATCCTGGTATTATACCCCAGAGCGTGCACTCACACTGGCTGCTGCTGGTCAGTCACTGTGGCACATACATGAACATTACTTATCCTGTACTGATCCTGATTACGCCCTGTATATACCCCAAGCTGCCCTCACTATTTCTCTGCTGGGTGTTCAGTCACTGGTGTACTCCCTGACTGACTTCTCCTGAATGATCCGAGTTCCATCCTGTATTATACCCCAGAGCTGCACTCACTATTCTGCTGCTGGTGCAGTCAAGTGGTACATACCATGACATTACATATCCGTGCTGATCCTGAGTTACATCCTGTATTATCTCAGTAGCTGCACATCACTATTTCTGCGCTGGTGCAGTCCACTGTGTACGCATGTACATTACCTTAATCCTGTACTGACCTGATTTACATCCTGGATATACTCCAGGACCTGCACTCACTATCTGTTTGCTGGTGCATCACTGTGTACATACTTGACATAATTATCCTGTACGATTCCTGGTTTACATCCTGTATTATACCCAGAGCTGCACCTCACTAGTCGTGCTGCTGGTGATCATCACTGTGTACATACATGACATTACTTATCCGTACTGATGCCTTAGTTTATCCTGTATTATACTCCAAAGCTGCAAACTCCGATTCTGCTACTGTTGCAGTCACGTGTATTAACATGACATTTACTTATTCCTGTCGAATCCTATTACATCCTGTATTATCCTCCAGAGCTGACTCACTATTCTGCTGCTGGTGCAGTCACTGTGTCATACATGACATTACTATCCTTTACTGATCCTTAGTTTATATCTGTATTCTACGCCAGAGCTGCACTCCGTATTCTGGCTACTTGTGCATCACTGTGGACAATACTTGCCATGTACTTATCCTGTACTGATCCTGAGTTACATCCTGTATTCTACTTCCAGAGCCTTCTACTTCACTATTCGCTGCTGGTGCAGTCACTGTGTACCACATGACATTACTTTTACCTGTACGACCCTGAGGTTGCTGTCATCCTCTATTATACCCCAGAGCTGCACCTCACTATTCTGCGCTGGTGGCAGTCACTGTGTACATACAATTACATTACTTATCCCTTTACTGAATCCTTAGTTACATCCTGTATTATACTCCAGAGCTTCAACTTCACTATCCTGCTGCTGGAATCACCTGGTCCAAATTTATTCAGCCCCTGCGGTAGTTTTCCTGTCGGACTTTGCACAGGATTAAAAAACTTCATTTGTGTGCGGCTACACTTTACGCTGACTGCAACACAAACTTGCTGCACGGAAGGGGCGTCAAGTTGGCACAGTTGGACAGACTTGTATTGCAACATATCCCATGGTTAAGGTTCACTCAAAAAAAGTTGGAGCATTGCGGGGGGGGGACCCAGATCATGAAGAAGCGCCATAAAAAATCATGAATTTTGCGCCCTCCTGCAACTACAACCAGGACTGTACATAGTCCAGCCCTGCATTTTTTTTATTAAATTGTGCCATTATGATACATCGTGATTGATGACTTTAAATGTTTTCTTGTTCATCCCAGTTTTCCTACCTTTTTTTTTCTCGTTAAACCCCCCAGTGGGGAGGTGTGCACAACGGCTTATTCCTTCTGATGTGCAGTATTATTATAACCGCAGCAGATTCAATATCGCTGAGTCGGCACCATGATAAGGAGACTTAGTTTATTGCAAGCGTAATTCTTCCTCATGAAGGCGCTCGGCACAGATAATTAATTAAGAACATGATGTAAACGAGCATTAATAATCATACGCTTGCTAATTCATCATCGCGCAGCATTTACATATAGTCCCTGTATTACTTGCACATGTTGTCACGCCACCATAAGGAATCCCTACACCCCCACTCTCCTCTGTCTCTATAAATAATGGAGATCATAATGGGGTCCGATATAATATATCTCTACATACAGGGGGCAAACAATTTTAATAGATTTTAACTAGGACCTTTTATTGGGTTTTCACTACGCCTTCGGCTGCCTGTCGTGGGCGCGTGATCCCGTTTTCCTTTGCTTGGCCTCTGACAGGAAATGGAGCGGCCTAAAACTGGGTGAAATGAAGTGGGCACCTGTGTCTGGATGGGGTCATTGAGTTGGAGCTGCTTGTGTTTGTCCACAGCGCAAACCATCCTCTGTCTGGTCTCCGGAGACTGTTCACACCTTGTGTGACCTCATGTTACCCCTGCCCCCCCGAGCATCTCTTCTAGCATGGGAAAAGCAAATTTTTTGTTAAACTTGCAGTATATAAAACTTCATAGGTTTGTTGCAACTTTTCCCTTGACTGCCCCTGGGGGCCCTGACCCTTTAATTACACCCACACATACAACATTAGGGGGCTCATTGACCGAGGGTCCGCGCTCTTCCACTTTTGTCGGATTGTTCACCTTTTTTTCGGGGATTAAACATCTGCACTGTTTTAACAGGTGTCCTTCGCTGGGATTGTGGCGCCATTACGCCTTTTTATGGGCCAGCCTGCGCTGCTTCCATCAACACAAATTGGTTGGCCAATCCGAACTGAGTTGACTGTGGGGTATTTAACTTTCAATGGGCTCATTTACTAAGGTCCATCGGATGCTTTTGCGCAATTTTTGCCGGTGTTTCCCGACACATTTCCGTTCGCGACGAATTGCCCCGGTATTTTGACGCACAGTGATTTGGATTTTGGCGTTCGGATTCGACAACGTGCAGATTTACATTAGAATTGTGTTGCAAGAACGCAGAAGTTTGTACTTTCCGTCGAACCTCGCCGCAGAAGTGTCTGCAACGCCACTAGGTTAAAGGTGCCCACAAAAAAGATGGGTAAACTGTCTTGACCTGAGCTTTGGAAGCGGCACATGCAAGTCTTATCTGAATCGCGAAACGCCAGACATGGCCTTTTCCTTTTCTTGATCTCCAAGGAACGGAGTAAATGTGCCCCTATTTTCGTATTATCAATGGGGGACATTTATCTTTACTTCGCTCAGTTTTTTCTTGTCTTTTCTTTTCGAGACTTTTTTTTTTCCTTTTCACTGCAACTTTTTTGTTTTTTTTTTATCAATCCACCTTTGCACCTTACATTCACAGTTTATTGTCATGTATTGTTACTAATTCTCTACATATTGCCAGCGGTTGGTTCTAGAAACGTTTTTTTTTCACCCTTTTTGCTGAATGTAAGCAGCTGTGAAAAAGGATCCCAGGTGCTTACACTTTCAACACTTAAGAGAAACCCTTTCAAACAACCCGATGCAGATAACATGGAAAAACATGGATTTGACGGTCGCCCTATAAATATGGCTGATGGATTGCGTTCTCGTAACGTAAAATTCATTTCCAGACTGGATGACAATAAATTGGGAACAAGTACTCACCGCAACACGAAAATACGAAACGCAGATGAAGCAGAAGACATCAGAGATTGCAATCTGCGGCTGGTCATTATGTGTCGTGCAGCAGAGCTGGATGCGCCAATTAACCCTTTAGGGCTATAAGTTTGTGAACCTGTTACATGAGCAGTCCCATGTAAAAATTAAAGGCAACACTGAACAATCGGAATGACAAGGACCTGGTTCCTCTACACCGGTATAGCTGAATATAACACGGCTTGTAATATTCATTCCAGGCATAGGAGACACATACCGGCTTTCCTCGGATAACTGAGGGTCCCCACACCAATCACTAAACTGGGGGGCTCACATCACTGTTGACAGATGTGATATCTAGTACAAGATCCTTAAACATTCGGTCAGAATTTGCCCATTACCCAATTCCCAAGACTGTAACATCAACTGGAGCTCCAGATCCCCAAGAGCAAAGTCAAAAAAAAGGGTCGACATTTTACTGTCAATTTTAGATCACCGGGTATTTCAAAAGAGACCCTTTACTAGCAGGCGGCCCAAATTAAACATTGTTATCCCATCAAGAAATTTAAGTATGAAACCACAACCCTAGACCACCCTAGAGTTACTGCTCCAAAGCCGGAGCCACTGCGCAGATGGCAGGCTTCGTGGACAAGGGCTGTGCGCCAAAGTTATCTGATAGGCGGATCACAGAGGCTTCTGGGGCGTGGAGTAGCCGCATCGTGTAGCCTCAGCTCCGGCTCCTCCACGCCCCAGTATCCTAATTTACATATTAGCGAAATAAAAAGTTATCAAAAGATTGCGGGACGTGAGGATTAGCCCTTTAAAAGGGTTATCCTCACGTCCTACAGATGCACCTAGCACCCAATCTACCTTAGGCTGGCGCCACACGTAGCGCTTTGTCTGCGCTTGCAAACGCAAACAAAGTCGCGCCCGGCCGCCCCGGTGGGCGTGACTTTGTTTGCGTTTGCCAGACTACTTCTGAAACTAAGGGTGGTGTCACATGTTAGCGTTTTGATTCCATTTTTAAGCATGCGTCTTCAGTCTGTTAAAAAACGTGTGCATTTTTTTAAAACGCCTCAGTTTCTCACCATTTTTAAATGAAGATTATTGGGAAAACCAGACAAAAATCGGATGAGTTTTCAAAAAAACTAATGCTTTTTTTAACAGACTGAAAATACATGCTTACAAAAAACGGAATCAAAACGCCACATGTGACACCACCTTATTGGAATAATTGATCATTGATTTTTGCACCAGGGAGCCCATAGGTAGAAGTCCTCCCATGTATCTGTATTCTGATACTACAGTAGCGACCTGTGACTGTTCTCATCTGTATAGAACCTAATGACGACGCTCCGACTCTCATACAAAACCGCTCGCACTCAATCCACCGCAAGTTTATTAATAGAGGCGGCTGCGTGCGAGAAACGAGGGACATGGAACGAATGTCGACAAGAAAACACTTCTCTGAGCAAACACGATTATTAGCCCTCACGCTACGCCATTCCCAGAGCCGCCCCCCGCGCGCCTGCCCTCATGACTGCTGTACAAGTGTCTTCCACAGAAAAGTCAGATGTCAACCGAGCAAGAGAATTAAAATAGGACAAGAGAAGGAAGTCATGTGTAGCCTCTCAGGCGTGACCCCACCTCCCCCTCTAATCAGAGCCTGGCATGTTACAATCTGTGTATACACAGCAGACACATTGTATCCGGCAGGGGAGAGGGGGGACACAGAAACATAGGTGCTGATGTAGCAGAGCTGCGGCTGTGATTGGAGATTTGTTCACTTCATTAAAGATAGAATGTATCAAAATAAAAAAACAAAGGATTTACATAAATGTACAGATGAACATTCCGGAGAACAGAGCCAAAAATTTCTCTTCAGCTCATTAGGAACGCTGTCACCCAAACAATCAGAAACATTGTAGCAGCTTATATATAAGATAAGATAATCCTTATTAGTCCCACAGTGCGGAAATTCACAACGTTACAGCAGAAGAGAGAGGACAGTACAAACAAACAATGATATAAACTTTTTTCTTATTTTTGTTCATTTATCCGTAATATTATTGTTCTAAAATGACAAAAAGAAAACAAGCAATGATTGGCAGTTTGGTATTCAGGCTGTGGATGGGACCTGCAGGGACTGGTTGGGGGGGGGGGGGGGGACAGGTTACTTCTGGTTGAGCCTTGTTGGTTGAACAGTCTGATCGCAGCGGAGAAGAATGACCTCCGATAATGCTCCCTCTCACACTTGGGGTGAAGCAGTCGGTCACTGAAGGTGCTCCCCAATGCCACCCCAGTCTCATGCATGGGATGGGATATAATCTCCAGAATAGATGTCACCTTACCCAGTGTCCTCCTCTCAGCTACCACCTGCACTGTGTCAGGAGGACCCCCCAGGACAGAGCCGCTTTCCTAATCAGTTTATCCAGTTTGCTCCTCTCCTTAGCTGAGATGCCGCTTCCCCTACAGACTATGCCAAAGACGATGGCCGATGCCACTACGGAGGTGGAGAAGGTTTTAAGAAGTTCCCCCTGCACTCCGAATGCCCTCAGCCTCCCCAGCAAGTATAGCCTGATGACAAGGTCAACTCTGCTACTCTGAGGGTGATGTCACACGTGGCGTTTTGAATGCGTTCTTTTTTTGGCCCGTTTTTAAGCAGTCCGTCAAAAAACGCATGAGTTTGATGGACTGCTTGAAAACAGGCCAAAAATGTGTTTAAAACGCCACGTGGGACATCACCCTTTGGTATTGTCCCTGGAAATATGTGCAATCAGCACTTTGTGTAATGTTATTAGTAGAAGCAGGACTGTGAAAAACAGACTTGTATTCTAGGATTTCTACAAGTAGATCTTCTTACATTTTTAATCCTTGGCCTTCTTCCTTCCAAAAATCAACTTTTAACTTTATGCCAATGAGAAGGAGGGGGCTATGCTCCTGCACAGTGTAACAGCCTGTGAATCTGCAGCACAAAAGAGCTCTGATAACACACCCATAGCCTTTGTGGCTCATTATCATAATATAAAAAGTTGATTTTAGAAGATTAAAAATTAAGAAGATTACCAGTCATGGTGCCTGGATCTATGAGGAATGTCCCTGGTTTATCGTGATGGATTTACTTGAACTCTGCTAGCCCCAATATATCCCCAACAAGCTGAGCTCTGCTACGCGTATAAAATATACACGGATAGTCAGGACTGATCCATTTCTGTTAACCTGAGCCAAATTTCACAATCTCAGATCCGCTATACACTCCATTGGTATATTAGAAAAGGTTAATTATAGGTGGTGTATACAATGTAGCAATCAAAGATTCCAGCAGCGAAGGCTTGTAACATAGTGCAGCACAGAGGAGGAAGTGTGCACTCAGGTTCATGTCTGGGGTCAGGTGGAAGTGCACGCTACAACACAATGCAGATTTTCCCACCATTAAGCGCCAGTGTAGAATTAGCTGAATAGATACTTTTAACTTTTCTTTGGCAGGGATGTAGTAGATGCATGTAACAAGCTTTATGTCAAAGGATTCCAGGAATAGGTAGCTACAAAGGGGTCTGGGAGTTGTAGTCCGTGCACAACCAAGAGGATTCTCAGTGGACTTATCACTTCCAGGAGAAGCTATAATGTGCACACATAGGAGGGAGCGGACACCAGCACCGAGGGGTTACTCAAGAAGTAAAAACGGTGTGAGAATAACAAGGCGCTGACTCAGGAGATGCGACAAGTTCAGGCGCAGCGAAAGCTCAACGCCTCGTGCACTGCGCAGCAGGGAATATCCGGGAGCAACAAAGTATCATGAGAAAATATAGATCGGAATACAAGATCCATCGGCCACAGTAACCTGTACATATAGTCAGGATATCAGAGCAGAAATAATACCGTCTTACAGTGCACAAAATATAGCAACATACTAACACGACGACAAACTGGACCGGCATATAGTTCCACGGTTATTGGTTACATTGGAGGGTCGGTATTTATGCAAATAGTGCCCCTTGACGACAATAATTATAAAAATAATAATTCACCCACCATTCACTAGAGCAGTGGTGGCGAACCTATGGCACTGGTGGCACTCATAGCCCTCTCTATGGGCACCCGCACAATCACCCCAGGGTAGAGTCTGCTAGACAGGACTCAAGGCCTCTTGCAGTCCCAAGCAGCCCAAAACCCTGGAAGTAAACTACAATGATAATCCAAAACTTCTTCTCCTTCCTTCTACTGTATTGGTGTCCTCGGGTGCCTTTACAATTTAAACCTGTGACAGAGCAGGGAATAATAAGTTACTGCTTCAATTGTCCCATTGGCACTTTGCGAAAAATACGTGGGTTTTGGTTGTAGTTTGGGCACTCGGTGTCAAAAAGGTTTGCCATCACTGCACTAGAGGGTGCGGTCACAGTGCGTTTTTGGTTGGTTCTTGATGCTTTTTTAAAATGCACTAAAAACGCATGTGTTTTTACCATACATTTGGCTGGTTTAAATCAGTTTTTGTGAAAATTTAAGCAGCTGTGAAAGTTTTAATACAGGATTCAAACAATTCAAAAACGCAGGCATTTCTGTGCGTTAAGAAAGCACCGAACTGGGCGACCTAAGCCAAAGGCCGTTGGTACATGGCGTTTTAAACCAGTTTTTAATCATGCGTTCTCGGATCATAAAAAACATATGCGTTTAAAAAAAAAAAAAAAAAAAACGCATGCAATTTTTATGAAAATGCATCCGTTTTTTTTCCTTTTTTAATTAAGATTATTGGGAATACTGGACAAAAAAAATGCATGGGTTTAACGGATGCGTTTTTTTACGGTCTGAAAACGCACAACTAAAAACGGGTTCAAAACACCATGTGTGCGACCACCCTTAGGGTGATGCCACACATGGCGTTTTTGGTCAGTTTTTACCCAATTATCTTAATAGATAAACAGGTTGTAAGCAGCCAAAGGCATGGTAAATGGGCGAAAACGGATGTTTAAAAACGGACCAAAAACGCCCCATAGGGGTTCCTATGGTTTGATCAATATAAGGTCTTGGGAATTTCCAATCAATCCCCAAGCAAGCGATATTAAAGGGGTCCTCTGAGGTTCCAGGGGTTTGTATTCCAACCCCATCAATCATAACGGAGAAGGCCATTCCATAGAACCACAGGTACAGGTATGAATGATATAGTCCCGGAGTTCCCCTTTAAGGACTCCCCTGCTGTGTTATCGTACAGGCTAATCTCTCCGATCTGTAAAATACGGAAGAGTGCACCCATTTGCCAGACAAACCCCCCCCCCCCCCTCCCCATGACACTTTACTCTCACATTTTGGAGAGAGTCCCCCCTGGGGGTGAGGAATGAGATGCACTAATCTCGTTTTGCAGATTTCGAGAGTCTACACGACGTGATCTCTCGTCTTGTGCGTCGTGGATTCTGCCAGTAAAAAGTTTATCTCCCGCTCCGGTGACAGATGGTCGTCATAAAACGTGCCGCAGGACAGATTCACACAGAATATGGCCAAGAGTTATGAAACGCGACACAAAGCCGGGGGAGGAACGCACGGAAAAACCGCAGTCCTGTCCGGGATCGCTAGAGAGGATTCCGATAATCCGGGAAATTCTCAATGATGGGATTGATAGCCATTCAAATGGCTGATGACAGAGAGCAATAACCTGCAATCAACTGGAGAGCGATAGTCATGGTCATCATTTTCCAAAACTGAACTGGCTGATAACAGGTAGCAATAGCTTGAACTCAAATAAACTGTAATCATCCCCTCAGACAATTTTGTGTTCCCTCCCATGACGTGACGTGACTAGAGATATAAAAATTATCTTCCTGCCCTGAAATGGCTGATAACACAGAACAATGACATAATACAACCTCTTAATCTCATAGGAGAACCATCCCCTTAATGACCCATAACAGATAGAAAGATCTTGGTACCATATCTTGGTATCAAAACAGAATTGCCTGAAATGGCTGATAACAGCGGGCAATAGCTTGCAGTCCGCTATACAGCTGGCAAGAAGGAGGGCGCGTTACCAACCAGAGCTACAGTCACCACCTCCCCAACCATGACATATCCGAGCAATCCAACACCATTCATTATACCCCTCCACTCTTCAGCCCGATATGGCTGATAACAGGGAACAAAGCCGGGAAACACACTGGTTGATAACTAAGAGCAACAGCCTGTGTGCAGATCAGAGTACAGTAGAGTTACTGTGGTTGTTAACAGTGAATGGAATGCAATCAGCTGGTCATACAGTAGTCAGACATGGCTGATAACAGGGAGCAATAGCCTGTAATAATAAGTAAATGCACTAAATACAGTCTTTTATCCGCCCCCCTCCCCCCAGCTTGAAATGGCTGATAACAGCTCACAATAGCTTGCAGAGTAGCACATTATAATCATCAAGAGAGTACCCCCCCCCCTATATTGAAATGACTGCGCAACTACGACATAATACAGCGCCCCCCCTGTTAGCTAAAGTGGCTGATAACAGGGAGCAATATGCTGTATATAAAGGAGATATTCCCCAATATTGGAGATTGAGTCACAGTACAGGTAATACATGTATAATATATGATATTCTGTCTGAGACCCCCGGAAATTATAGCAATGGGGGTCCAATCTCCTCTTCAAACGCAGATGAGTTTTATTCTTGGGATGACCTATAGGGGGCAGTGTAGAGCAACAGCTGAGACACAATGTAACTTCTTGTATTAAACGTGTAAGAAATCAGCAGTTTGGTGGATGAAGGGGGAAGGGGGTCCGACCACAGAGAAGGGTCACATGGCTGCGATACCGCATGACGCTCAGCTGATATTACTCTATACATGGGTCACAGGAGATAGGGGGCTGCTAAGGGGGATGCCACACGTTGCGTTTTTGGACCGTTTTTTAAGCATGAGTTTTTTAAGGTTTGCTGTGTGTTTGGCTGGTTTTCATCTGTTTCACAGCTGCCGACACTTCTAAAATGAAGATTTAAAGCAGACAAATACATCGTAAACATTCAAAAACACATGCGTTTTACAAACGCACTGAAAACGCACGCTTAAAAACGGTCCAAAAAACGCAACACGTGGCATCACCATGCAATCCAAAGGTTCCAACCTTTATCACCTGCGGAGAGATAATCGCATTTCCAAATGTGATGGAAACGCAATGTCACCTCAATATGGAGTGGGGGGGATTATAGCTTTTCCTTGTGCAGCAGGGCATGTCCTCACACTGCTGTGCACTTAGCTCTGTGCACGGAGCTGCCCCATAGCCAGCTAAGAGCCTCTTGAAGGCTACTACAGCAATCATTCACAGGAGAAGGTAGGGCTGTGAAGCAGTCCACTGCAGAGAGCTAAGAGCACAGCAGTGTGCAGGAATGGCGCTGTAGGAGGGACCTCCGTCACATGATCTTAGGGTATGAAATATTTCCATAATGAAGTATTGCAACACCTCCATCTACCCCCTTATGATGAAAGCTGCTATGATCTCAGGGGCCTCATATAAAGAATGTAGTTTGGTGCTGAGGGACCCCTTTAAATCTACTCCATCCTGCAAGGCATGGGATCATTGAAATAACAATTATTCCGCACATCCCATGCACATACATAGTAACAACATCCCATGCAGGGAACACATCACCCACTACCCCCATCATCCTCCACATGACATCAGCCGCAAAGTGTTTGGAGCTCAATGGTCAGAGAAATATAAATGTCATCCCCCAAAATTAGACAAATATTTGGTCTGTGATCGGTCCTGGGCTCAAAAGTCACCGACCTCCAGAATGTTATCAGGGTCATCCTGCACAAATATCTCTACAGATAGGGTGACACCGCAGGTCACCCGCTACCATGTCCTCCATTATACACAGGACAATGACACCAGGATACAAGCAGGGCCGGATTAAGGCTGGGGTGGGGTGGGGGGCTTCCAACAATGCTTTTGGATGTATATAGCCCGCCAGCCCCCTGTAGTATACAGCCGCCAGTCTCACTGACACAGCAGGCATCCTAGACCCCATGTGCGATGCGGGCAACTACGGGCCGCTGACTCTGACAGACGCTGACTGTCGGAAACTGGTGGGGGCCCTTTTAAAAGTGAAAGTGGTGGGGGCCCCGGGACATGAGCCCGGGAGCCCCTCCTTTAAACCGGCCCTGGATACAAGTGTTAGCAAGTACCTGTCCTGTCCACATGTCACCCTCCTGTAACCCAAGTGTCATTGCTCTGCTATAGGCTAGATCTGCAATGACTACCCCCTCACTCCGGGCCGGCGCCGGCACTGGGCATAACCCACATTAGGCTGTAAGGAATTTATGGAGGTGAGGAGGCTGTATCTAATGAATCCATAGGGAGTGAGGGAGGCTGTATATAAAATAACCGTGAGTGGGCTCTTTGCCATGATAAACTAGGGAATATTTTAGCAAACAGGAGTTTTAGTTTCTGAGTTCACTGCAAAAGTCCACTGAGGATCCCAGAGGCGCCTACTGACACCTGGAGCCAGCCCGGCCCTCACTCTTGGGGTGTCAAGTCCCAGCAAAAGTTCTGGGAAATTTTAGGTGGTCTCACCTGAACACATTGTCAGAGTACTTCACAGCTGGACACAAGAGATTGCAATTAGAAAAGGGGTAGAAGTCCAACTCCTTTTGGGCTGTGTTCACATGTTGTGGTCATACAAAGTGCCGATGGAGCCTTATAATCCTGCCACACATGTTTAAAAACTACAACAGAAGCAATTAAAATAAAAATCTACCATGAGAATCCATCCTGATAAACCAGGGACATTACTCATAGATCCAGGCACCGGGACTGTGGTATCTTCTTATATTTGTTATCCAGGGCCTCCTTCCTTCCAACATTATGCTAATGAGCCACAAGAGCTCTAGGGGGCATTACCAGAGCCCCTCTGTGTTGTAGCTTCACAGGACATAACACTGTCTCCTCTCCCCCTGTTCCCTCAGCACTTCTGCCCTCGCTCTGCCTGCTGTAATCTCACACAGTGGTAGGGCGAAGTTCTCTGTGTGAATAGTGTAACAGTTTGTGAATCTACACCACATTGGGGCTCTAGTAACACCCCCAGCAGCCCTTCAAGTTCATTTGCATAATTTAGAAAACTGGTAATATTCTTATATTTGTTATCCATGGCCTCCTTTATTTTAAATTCATAGTTACAGGTCCTGTATCTATGAGTAATGTCCCTGGTTTATCATAGGGGAATATAATGGTAGATTTCCTTTAAATGACCACAGTGTATAAACATGGCATTAAAGGGGTTTCTGGTTTAGAAGAATTAACTCAAGTACTTTTTGACTAACAGAATAAACAGGTCGTCATTTGTTCTCTGTGGAGGACCGGACACATCCGAGTATTGCATGTGTAGTCCATTGATTTCATGTAGTACTTCATTTCCCCTCTAGAGGCAGTGTAGGGAAACCTAGAAATCAAAAGTGATTGGACGAGCAGAAGATCCTTCTAATAAAAGGCATTGACAATCCCTTTAAGAAACAGTGGAATAAAAATTTCCTTTATCCCCCTATATACTTTGGAAAGCCGCCTCTAGGTGTGAATGACTGTTGCCCTTTAAGCTTGGAGAAGGTTTTCCGGGCTATTTATATATAGAGGTAACGTCGCCCGAGGCGCAGGAGTCGCACTCAGAAGACACAGACGGCAGAGATAAAGGGGAGGCTTCACATCACATCAAAGGGGGCACACGATGGCTTCAAACGCCTCGCTCCCACTGTGTGCCCCGCACCGGCGCGCTTTGAAGCCGGAGATCCATCCCTCAGATATGTTCTGTGCCGACACAACACGGGATATTGTTATTCCTTACAAAACAGCAAGAACATCACCAACCCCTGCAAGAGGGAAGCGGAATAACACGCAGATGTAGCAGAGCCGAAGGCGGCAATACACTGCGTCCAGTGATCATCTATCCCTCTGCCAATATCCGATGTATCCAAAGTGGAAAAAATATACAAATTAAAAAATAAAATCGTATCAGGAAGCTCTTCACATAAAGAAACTGAATTCTTAGCATAGATGTTCTTCTCTATCCATCCGTCCACAATAGTATCCATCCATCCATCCGTCCACAATAGTATCCATCTATCCATCCATCCACAATAGTATCCATCCATCCGTCCACAATAGTATCCATCTATCCATCCGTCCACAATAGTATCCATCTATCCATCCGTCCACAATAGTATCCATCTATCCATCCGTCCACAATAGTATCCATCCATCCATCCGTCCACAATAGTATCCATCTATCCATCCATCCACAATAGTATCCATCCATCCGTCCACAATAGTATCCCTCTCTGTGCTGTAGCTTCACAGGCTGCTACACTTCCTCCTCTCCGCTCTGCCTGATGTAATCTAACACAGCGAGAGGGGGAATTGTTTCTGGACAGTGTAACAGCCTGTGAAACTTCAGCACGGAGGGGCATTGGTAACACATCCCAGATCCCTGGGCTCATTAGCTCAATTTTAAAAGTTGATTTTAGAAGGAAAGAGGCCATGGATAACAAATATAAGAAGATTTCCACAGACAAGGTGCCTGGATCTATGAATAAGGCCTCTTTCACATGTGCACATTGGGGGTCATTTACTAAGGGCCCAATTTGCGTTTTTGCAACGGGTTAACCAAATATTTCTGTTTTACGCCGATTTTCCCTGTATTGCCCCGAGATTTCGGCGCACGTGATCGGATTGTGGCGCATCGGCGCCGGCATGCACGCGACAGAAATCGGGGGGCGTGGCCGTAAAAAAACCCGACAGATTCGGAAAAATCGCGACTGGACCGGGTAAGTAAATCTGCCCCATTATGTCAGAGTGGAATGTGACTAAATGCAGGCAAAAATGTCCGTTTTGCACAGTTTTTGCATTTTTCATGCATAGGTTTGCATTTTTACTGCATTTCCGGTGTGTTTTTCATGTGCGCATTTCAAATCACGATTCTTCAATTGGTGCCCAGATGCCACTTTCTGCCTTTTTCCCCACATCACCTAGCAACCCATCCATTAAAAACGCATTGCATATGCCTCAGAGTAAAATGTTTGATTTGGTGCGTCTCCATAGACTTGTATGGTGCGTTTTTCCACGCACGCGACATGCAAAAGTAGCGCATGCTGAGATTTTAATATGTGTGCGCGAAAAAAAAATGCTAACAAAACCCATTGAAAAAAAACGGGTCAGATTACAACGCGAGTTCTGCATGTCAAAAAAAAAACGCAAGTGTGAAAGGGGCCCAAGTTTATCGCGATAGATCTTGATGGTAATTTCTTAGGTTTCCCCCATATTGTGAACGTGTTTGCACCAGAATTTCATCCGGTTTAGGCTTCTGCTGACATCGGGGTCACGGTCACTCTTGGTTTGTACAATGACCCCGCACATTACACAAGTACAAGTTTCAGTGCAGCCAAAATCTGACTTTTTCCTATGACTTTCCTTCAAAGTAATTTGTAGGAATTTTGTAGAACTTTTGGATCTGTTCTGCACATTACGCTCTAAGACCCCCTAAAGCTTGGCTTCCATAGCAAAATTATCCCTACAATCCAGCTGCACAGAGAAACCGGACATGATTTACGACGTAGTCCAAACTTTGGATTTCACTGGCTAATGGAGACCACCAGACCAACCCCCACGCAAATTCCATTGTGACAGCCCCCCTGAGGTGTTATACTGACAGCCAGACCCCCAGCCCAGGAAGTAGGGGGGCTGCACGCTATATCCTGTGCCAAGGACTCAATGAGGGGGGAGTTAAAAAGTTACACTTCCTGGCAAACTTTTTACAAGTACAGAAATGACCCCCCTACCCCCAATACCCGATCCCATAAGTGCTATTAACCTCTTCACTGCGGAGAAGCAGCAGATGTGCTGCAAGAAGACAATATGCCCAATCTGCAATCCTGAATGCAAATATAAACTGATTATTTTGGGAAGCGTATAAGTTACCGCAGCCCCCCCACCCCATGCACAGATTACATCCTAATGCGAGCAGGACTGCCAGCGAGAGATAAGCTTGTTACTACAAGGGTTTATCTCAGAGGTCACTGCCAGACAATTCTTGTTCCTGTTGCAGAGTATAGAAACCAAACCACAAATCTATAGGGTCACACTGAAACAAGAGTAATAAGCGGCCCCCCCAATATATCACTCACTGACATTTACAGGGGTCCCAAACAATACAGACATGTAAACATCCCCAGGACAATGGCAACGCCACAAAACTTGTAGCAAATCATCCTGACACTTTGTATCTTTGGCCATACAGTACTTTTACACACAAAGTTTTTGGGGTCCAAATCATACTAATACATAGGAGACCCCTGGATAAAGGAAAGTGGGATCCCAAAAGCAACACACACATTGGAGCAGCAGATCAAAGCGATTTTTTAAGGATTCCATTATAACATCACATTACAAGTTTGATCATGGGGATCTAAAGCAAACCTGTCACCAGATTTTACCCAACTAAACTACAAGCCCCTCAGGTAGGACATCAAAGGTCCTTTCTAGAAGTCTCTGATTTATGGAAAATCTCACCCGTTTACCTATAAAGAATCTCCACAAAATTCAGGCAAATATTTTCTCATAGGAAAATCCCATTTTAGTGGATGCAGGGGGTGTGTCACTTCATAAGTCCCTATCTATAGCACCTAGATACATGTTGCTGGTGTCATATTAAAGATAAGAATCTCATTAAGCATATGGTATATAAAAGTAGGCAGGAACTGTAAGATTACCTGCCGCGTGCTTTAACAACCATGTACTTAGTTGCCTGCATCTTCAGTTCTGTAGATCACAAAGCATCTGAAGGATGAGATGCATACTTATCTTTAATATGACACCAGCAGCATGTTTCTAGGCGCTATAGAACAGAAGATAGGGGCTTCTGAAGTGACTCTCCCCCTAAAGCCTTTAAACTTCACTCATCTCATTTGAAAATGAGTAAGAAGAAGAGTCATTTAAGCTCCACATGATTATACTTTTCCTTACTGGACCCATGTTTTAGTTATTAGTGGACCTCAGCAACATCAAACTTGCATCCCCCCATCTTGTGCCCTGTAAGCAAAAGCCAACCCCCCCATAGCCTTCTATATAGGTCCCAAATACTGTAATGGAGTTTCAGGTTATAAGTATTACCCGGGGATTTTTGAGCACAATAATTGCTGATCCTTGGAGGTTACAATGTGATGCAAGTTTGTACTTGGACCCAAAGTTATGATATGTTTATAGCTGAGGGTCCTAGAATACACTTAGAGCGAAGAAAAGTGTATACCTCTGCTCATTCCTCACATACAGCTGCCATACATGTAGGCACACGCATGTACAACGCTTCACGGCTAATCATTCCCATAAGTCTGTAAGCCGATCCTTCTCCTCGGAGCCAACGCTGCCTCATACCGCCGCAGATACAGCCAAAGAAATCCTCACTGGAATGAGCAATACTCCATATCCCATTACATGTTCCCCAAATATGAACCCCTTCCAATTCCTGACCACATACTGCAAGTAAAGACCTACCCCACCTGGCACCATCCACCCACAAAGACCAGACCTTGTGCCAAACTGCTCTCAGGATGGGGCAGAATAGAAGAACTTTGGCTTATTGATTCTCAGGGAAATATTTGGTAAACAGAACAAAGATGATGGAAACATTGTAACACTGTACAGTCCATGGTGCAGAACCCGCACATAGCACAGTGGTGGCGAACCTATGGCACGGGTGCCAGAGGTGGCACTCAGAGCCCTTTCTGTGGGCACTCAGACCATCACCCCAGGACAGAGGTCACCAGACAGGAACAAATCCACCAAATCTTCCTGCAGTCCCAGGCAACTTTAGAGATGCTGCTCTCAGCGCTATTTTTAAGTGACACTTCATTGGCTTTTTGGAACTGTAGGAAAAGTGAGAAGGTGTGGAGAGGGCTTTAGTATCTTTTTGAGCTCCCCCTGCTGGACCCTTAATTCTTCCTCTACAGAGAGACCCTGAAGAGAAGCTACAATTAGAGTCTGAATTTGCCCTCTTTCTTTCAACTGTATTGGTGGCCTCGGGGGGCGATACAATTGAAAGATGTGGAAGAACAGGTAGCAATACGTTACTGCTTAAAATGCTATGTTGGCACTTCATGGTAAATAAGTGGATTTTGGTTGTAGCTTGGGCACTCGGTCTCTAAAAGGTTCGCCATCACTGTTATAGCACATATAGCATAACCCTCAGCATGCCAGTCTGATGAGCAGCCACTGGTCCCTTTCTTCCTCCAGAAGTCTTAGATTGAGAAAAGTAACAGACGTAAAGCAAGCACAGCTTGTAGTTGAATTCCTAGAAAGTACATCTGATCTCAAGCAACATCTGCATCCCATGACAGCACCACCAGACCCTTCCCCCTAATCAGCCCGGGCATGAGAACTTCACATCAACTCTTAGAAATCTAGGTTCTTGTTCCACCAACTACTGATGACCTTAGTACATATAGAATGCCCCAGGCGTTACCCATCTACTGTATATGCAGATTGCCCAATTTCTTATCTGTATATGTAGAAGTTACTACCTTCCGTGTCCAAGGGGGGAATCAAGTATTAGCTCACGTGCATCCATCAGTATCCATACTGTCCATTCTATGTACCTAATCTATACAATACTACACCCATTATCCAGACTGCAGGTTTGGCGATGCCCTCCACATCCAGGGTGACTGAACTCCTTCCCCTTTACACAGTTTTCCCTCAGTCCAGACAACATCAATCAACATCTACTATACTACTATAGTATAGCCAAGCGGATATACACCCCCTGATCCATTCAGCGATCTCTGTATACCCAAGCAGTACAGATATCTAGCCTCAATATACATAATACACCATCTTCTACCCTCTATATACAAGCAGCACCTCTATGGAGGAAATTAGACTACCCCATCTCAAATCCTCTGTATACACAATCTTCCATATCCAACTGTAAACAACTACATATCCATTACATGAAGTACCTGGTATATACAAGCAGCACCAATATGATCATCTATCCAGGAATGTCTCTATATCCAGACTGCTCCATCTCATATTCTCTGTTTACAGGCTCTTGTAACCCTCCATATCCAGACTGTAGGAACAGATACTATCCTTATTATACACAAATATAACAACTACTACCCCCCCCCCCCCCCCCATCTTCAAATTGGACAAATAGTATACCCTATCCAGCTTGTCTCATGCCATGGCCCGATGTCTAACCTATGTCTTTTTATACAGACTAGAATAAGTCTTATTATAGCCCCATAACACACACACATACAGTAATATAGTAATATATATATATATATACACACACAAACTCCTACTATCAATATGCATAGGACACACCACTACCCTAAGTATCTACACTGCACAACCCCATCCTGTCTGATCTATACATGGAACCACAACTACTTTATACATCCTACTACCTCCTCCATTCTCCTATCATCCAGATACAACCTTTATATTTTATTATCTTTCCATAAACAAAACATACAAACTACCCCCCTCCATTAGTCTATATCCAACCTATAAACTGCCTGCAGCCTCTATATAAAGATTGCAACCTACACTAACCACTACATCTAAAACACTAAACCACATCCAGGCTTCTGTTCTGTCCACTCTTTAGAAGCTACAAACAAATATCCCCAATAAGCTTCCTACAATAACTACTACCCTCTATATACAAGTTGCACCACCTCCACCAGGCTTCTATCCAACCTCACCGTCTTATCTCCTATCATCTTGATCCAACCTTTAGACTTTTCTACAGTTCTGTAAACAAAACATACAAACAACTACCCTCAATATTACCTTATCTACCCTCCTCTACAGTCTATAGTCTCCTTTATTAACCTATATCCAATCCATATGCATATTACACTAACTGCTTCTCTCAATATACATACTACAACATAAACTATCCTCTACATCCCAGCTGTAGAAAATACTGTGCCCCATCCAGGTTTCTATCCATAAGTCTCATATACTATGAGCCCTATAGACTGTCCAGTGTCTCTATAGAAAGACTATACTACTATCCTCACTATGCACCCTACACTAACTACTACCCTTCAAGTTGCACTACATCATCCAGGCTTCCATCCAACCTCACCGTCTTATCCCCTATCATCTTGATCCAACCGTTAGACCTATAAACAGAAGATACAAACTACTACCCCCAATATTAGATTATCCACTTCCCTCTACATCTACAGTTTAAAATTTGCTAGACACCATTCAGGCTTCTATGCATTCGGCTGTCCAAAATTCTACCCAATAGACTGTCTGGTGTATCCATATACAGACCGCACATGTATCCTGCATTAACTACTACTCTCAATATCCATAATGCACAGATTACTACACCCCATCCAGGGTACAAGCCCGCTAGTTGGAGGCTACACTCTATAGCCATCCTCAGACTCTGCTTTAGATCTATAGCTAGTGAGCATGAACCACTATCCCCAGCATGCACAACTCCACAACTACTCCTAGCTGGCAGTATAGAAGGCGTTCTCCCCTGCAGCCAGCCTGCCCATCCATCCAGCAGCCCCCCATAGTCTACAGACAGGGACCCCCTCTGCCTGTGCTGATCCTCAGACACATCAGTGCTAACAAAAGAAGAAGAATCTATGAGAGCCACTTACCTCTTCCCGGCAGATTAGAGAGTCAGTGCTTCAGAGCCGCAATCCCACCTCTGCCCTCCCTCCATGGACTTCTCCCTTCTGCCTTCCTGTGACTCTAATATAGTAACTCAGGAGCCACGTGGATTGGAGAAAGAAGCTAAACATAGGAGGACAAACTCCGCCCCGACTCCACCAGCCAGAGGGGCTTTACAGCGGCAGACAGGCGCAGATATCGCAGCGGTACCGCAGGAGGCGCCCGGAGGTGCGTCTGCAGAGAGAGCTGAGGAGCTACTGATCCCTGTGCATAGTCTGGAGCTGAGGATCATACATGTGGGTGGGGACCCCTGGAGACTGCACATAGTCATGCAGAAAGAGCAGCATGCACAGAGGAAGGAAGAGGATGGGCTGCCCTGCAAAACTGCACAAAAAGAAACCAACCAGACAAAGGAATGCACAAAATGACATCAAGAAGTAGGATGAAAATTGTCATTCCATAAAAAGAACTACACACAAAAAGAAAGCGAATAGCGATGCACAAAGAGAAATAGAATGAAAATTGTATCAATATAAAAAGAAATACACAAAAAGAAAGGAACGCACAAAGAGAAATGGAATGAAAATTGTATCAATATAAAAAGAAATACACAGAAAGAAACAAAGTGATGCACAAAGAGAAATAGAATGAAAATGGTATCAATAGAAATAGAAATACACAAAAAGAAAGGAACGCACAAAGAGAAATGAAAAAAAAAAAAATTGTAAATATACATCCAGAAATGTGCAGACGCAGAAACAAAGGAAATGGAAACAAAATATTTATAAACATACAAAGGAATGAAATAAAGAAGAAACCATAGACGAGATTCACAAAGACGATTCATTATAACACATGAAAACATAAAGGGATAGATTGAAATCTCAAAATCTCGTCAAAAATATGAATATTATTTATCAAACAATAATAAACAAAAATAAATAAATGGAGTCTATCAGCTTCCAAATCAAATGCAGATGAGCCATCATTCCAGATATTTTCTGTAACTACCGTAAGTAATTATCATTGTAACAAAAAGACATCAGGGTAATTCCTGATGGTCAGGGGTGCACCAACCACAGGGCGCGGTGAGCCTCTCGCCTCAGGCAGCAAAATGGCGGCAGAATGAGGGGCTTAGTCACTGCTACAAAGCACAACTTGACACTTAACAATAGCGTTTCTTTACACTAGACATCAGCACAGGTGTGAGACACTGCATGGAGAACCCATCACCTGGTGTATTACTACTGGAGGGGGTGAGGGGGCGCCGTTCTATAATGCAGGTCTACCCCTGCTGATGTTGATCCTGAGTTACATCCTGTATTATACACCAGAGCTGCACTCACTATTCTGCTGCTGGTGCAGTCACTGTGTACATACATGACATTACTTATCCTGTACTGATCCTGAGTTACATCCTGTATTATACTCCAGAGCTGCACTCACAATTCTGCTGCTGGTGCAGTCACTGTGTACATACATGACATTACTTATATACTGTCCATTCTATGTACCTAATCTATAAAATACTACACCCATTATCCAGACTGCAGGTTTGGCGATACCCTCCACATCGAGGGTGACTGAACTCCTTTCCCTTTATGCAGTGTTTCCTCAATCCAGACAACATCAATCAACATCTACTATACTGCTATAGTATGTCCAAGCGGATATACACACCCCGATCCATTCAGCGTTCTCTGTATACCCAAGCAGTACAAATATCTACCCTCAATATACATAATACAACATCTTCTACCCTCTATATACAAGCAGCACCGCTATGGAGGCAGTTCTACCTCTATATACAGACCCCCTCTAGATCTCCTATCCTCTGTATACACAATCTTCCATATCCAAACTGTAAACAACTACTATCCCCAATATCCATTACACCAATAAGTACCTGGTATATACAAGCAGCACCAATATGATCATCTATCCAGGGGGGGCAGTATTATAGTAGTTATATTCTTGTACATAGGGGGCAGTATTATAGTAGTTATATTCTTGTACATAGGGGGCAGTATTATAGTAGTTATATTCTTGTACATAGGGGGCAGTATTATAGTAGTTGTTTTGGTACTTATTGCTACATTTGGGTTTTATATTATGTAGATATCCCAGGAACTTTCTAACCCTTCATTAATTTTATGACATAGAAGAATCCCATTGAGCACACTCCCAGCATGCTTTGCACTCGTGTGTAGAGAGCGTTGCCCTGACCCTGGAAATGTTCCACTTAAACCTTTGCCTCACAGAAAATTTTACTTTTATACTTTTGCCAAACTTTAATCAAATTATAGGAACTTGTTAAATGCAATTCTTTTCTTTTGAGGCGGGAGGTTGTGAAGTGACCGCAATGCTGCAGGCCCCGGCCCCTCCAGTACATGACTCCAGCTGTACTGCAGAGACTTTATAGAGTTCAGGCTTCCCATACATAACACATAGCGCTGGAAATACTTTATTCTTGTGTCTTCAGTTCTTTTAAAGGGACGGCCACCTTTTATTGCCCATAGTGTATTACATGCTTTATCATCTTTTCATATTTTGGTTCATTATCCATTGACACAGTGGGACAGATTTACTTACCCGGTCCATTCGCGATCCAGCGGCGCGTTCTCTGCGGTGGATTCGGGTCCGGCCGGGATTTATTAAGGTAGTTCCTCCGCCGTCCACCAGGTGGCGCTGCTGCACTGAAGTGCATCGGAACGCACTGGTAAACACTGAGCCGGGCTGAGTGAAGGTAAGTGCAATTTTCCCGACACATTTTTTTTAAAAAAAAAGCAGCAGTTTTTCCGAATCCGTTGGGTTTTTGTTCAGCCACGCCCCCCCGATTTCCATCGCGTGCATGCCGATGCGCCACAATCCGATCGCATGCACCAAAATCCCGGGGCAATTCAGGGAAAATCTGCGCAAATCGCAAATATTCTGGTAACACGTCAGGAAAACGTGAATCGGGCCCTTTGTAAATGACCCCCAGTACGTGAGCTGGTGACTGCTGTTAGCGCCAAACAGTATAATGTAGGACAATAGTTGAGTTCGGACAAACAGTATAATGTAGGACAATAGTTGAGAACATGAGTACAAGGATATAACGTAAAAAATACTTTTTTGTTTTTGAAATCTTTATTGTTTCAAGAAGAAGATACTGGGGCACATTTACTTACCCGGTCCTGTCGCAATCCAGCGGCGCGTTCTGCGACGAGGATTTGGGCTTGGCGGGATTCACTAAGGTCGTGCGCCCGATATCCACCAGGTGTTGCTGCTGCACCGAGGTCCGCTTGAGTTCACCAGACTATAATGGAGTGAATTACACCCTTTTTTTTTTTTTAAAATAGCGCAATTGTTTCCAATCCGCAGTTTTTCCAACGGCCAAAATCCCCCACCCCCCCCGATTTCAGTTGAACAGCAAAAACTGGACCTCGCCACCCCCCACGCGCGGGTGGAGAGGGGAAATTACCGGCAAGAAGAACTATTGCCGTTACACGATCAAGGATGAGAAAAGAAAAAAAACAGTGCCGGCTCGGGACACAAGGAAACGGGGGAGAGGAGAAAGTGATAGAGAACATTCCGCAGAAAACGAACGAGAACAGTTGAACGATAGGTGTAAAGACACCGCGGGAATAAAGGAGCCGGCCTGAAACAAAAGAAGGGCAGTCCGGGGGCGGTGCGGTGAAGCTGCGGGGGGCGGGGCGCCGGGACACCGCGTCTGGCTCGCCCGTTGGGTGCTCTGGATAAGGAAGGGTGGGGTAGGTCGGGTTGGTGGCTGGGAAGGGCTGGGGGAGGGAGAGGGGGGGGGGCGGCGAAGGCGAAAGACGATCGTGAGCGCCGGGGGTACTTCTTGGGCGCAGCGGAACCACTGGTCGTGGGGGCCGGGGCGATGAAGGTGATATGGGGGGTGGATGAAGGCCGGACAGGGGGTGAAATTTAGGCAAAGGGGGGGGGGTGGGGAGGTAGGGGGGGGGGAGAAGGGGAAGGGGAGGGGGGGGGGGAGGGAATGCCCTCCGGGTGTATTGAAGGATGGGAACGGCCCGCCCTGTGGTTGGCCGAAGAGCTTCTGGGCCGGCGGGGTGGGGAAGAAAAACGAGGAGGCGGGGAAATGGGGGGTGAAAGGTAAACAATAAAGGGTGCATAAAAGAAAAGCAGGGGGAAGTGAGGATAGAGAAGCGGGAGAAGGAGGAGAAGGCAATGTAGGGGATGAAGATATCCTTCCTCTTCAGAGGGGGAAAGGCTTAAGTGCGGTACAGTAGGGTTACTGTTTTGATGTGGTTAATATAGTTAAAAAAAAAAAAAAAACAAAACTCTTGTTGCTGATACGTTAACCAGACACAAGTAATTTAGATGTCTCTAATTTGTCTAGACATTATCTGCAGTTAATGGAGGAGAAAATTCTAGAATTCCAGGGCGGTTAAGAAGGAGGGAAGAAAAAAAAATTACAGGAGGGAAAAAGTTACAAAACGGACAAATCCTGGATATGTTGAGGTAATTTAAGCATTAGGCTACAATAATAGCTATAACGAGGGAGCACAGGGGGCGGAAGGAGAGGGGAAAGAAGGGAGGGGGGGCAGCCGGGCGGGGGACAACCGCAAAAGGGGGGGGGGGGGGAGAAAGGGTGGAAAAGAGGTAAACCAGAGAAAAAAAACTAAGGAGGCGAGTGGGGGGGTGGGGAGGACCTGGGGGGTTTACAATGGATAAAAGAGACCAGTTTCCAACTTACATACAAATTTAACTATTCTTCTTAAATTACAAAAAACTTACAGACCTCTTTGTAACATTAACACGGGGACTGCCGTGACAAAAAAAGTCAAGTGAAATAGTATTTTTTAAAAAATGCATTTAAAATGTTAATTCAAGTTCTTGAGATTATGGACCCTTCAGGTCCAGTATTATTAGGAAGGAGGAAGGGAAATATTGAAGTAAAGGTAAATTTAAAAACAATAGGTGAGACAATTTTAGAATAATATATTGTGATAAATTAATCTGTTACGTATATTGTGGAAGAGAATGATGTGAATATGTGTGGGTATAACAAATACCTAATCATGGTGTGGACGCACGTCATAGTAAAGAGAATATTGTGGACCCATAATAATCTAAATAATTATTGTGGCTTCATATAAAAAATAATAATTGTGGATCGCTCTCCTCCCTCTCATATTGTGGAAAATCATTCTCCTACTAATAGGTGGACCCCTTATTAACCCATCATATTGTTGGAGTATAATATTCAAACGAATATTGTGGAATCTTCATCTCTACATCATATTGTGGTCCCCTACCTAATATAACCCTAATATTGCGCGGACCTCATTCTCTGATCATGATCTAATATTGTGGAAACATCACATAAACATAGGTGGGAAATCATCTATACTCATATTGTGGCCCAATCAACTCACAAAATATTGTGGCGCACTTCATATCCTCCTCAAAAGGGGGGACCCACCCAATCATACTCAACTATATTGTGCCTCATCATATCCTCTATTGTGGCCCCTCATCTTATATTATATTATCGTGTTTGTGTTTTGGGCCTCCGACATCTACCCTCTATTGTGGCTTCTTATGTTCAGTATCTGTGGCAAACTTAATCATATGTACACCCACTAAGCTACATTATCCTATTGGCCGTTGTATAGGTATATTTCAAAATTACGTTTTTGTTTATTTTTAGAACAATTACACACCTCCACCATTCCCCAGCAGCTCTACCTAATTCTATTCTAAGTATGTGATGACTATAGGCAGTGGACATCCTCAGCACGAGATCAACATCACGACCTGCATCCTAGAAATTGCATATTTTGCCAGACAACAGGGGGAACAGTGATAGTGCAGAGAACGAAGGCTGTCCCATAGAATTGAAATACAAGAAGCCAGGGAGCAAAGTCCGCAGCGGAGGGGGTGGGGGGCCCACAGTGCCTTACTGACACATCAATATAAAGTATGTGTGTCAAATATTTACAAAAAAGATATCCAAAGGAGAAAAAAACCTTAGTTCTCCCCTAACACAAAGACCTGGGTGAGGTGGGGACGGCGTGGCTAAAATTACACCCGCTCCAGAATGTGAGAGGGGGGGACTAAAATACACAGCCCCCAATATATAAAGAGGAGGGGACTCACATTACCAACAATAGAGACTAAAGGACAGGGGGGACGCAGGAGGGGACAGAATAACAGTCGAAAAAGAAACCGAGCGGGGGGTGCCCCCCGGAGGTGGGGACTTCACACTTACAAACAGCCCCTGATGTTGTGGAGGCCGGGATCTGACTCTACACCAGCCCCATGCTGTGAGAGGCAGGAGGTACTTCACTTGAGCACCACTTTCGCCATGGATTAAGTGTGCATAGCCCGGTGGGACTCACATTACACTGCCCCGATGCTGTGAGAGGCGGGGACTCAATTACACAAGCCACCCGATATGGTGAGCCCACACCGCGGTGCGACGAGGAAGAGAAGAAAAGAAAAAAAGAAAAGGAGGTGGGGATGAGCCTTTGGGGGAGTGAAGATAAGGGGAAAAAGAAAAAGACGCCTGGGGGGGAGTATCCTGGAAGAGGCACAGAGGACAGAGAATAAAATTACACAAGACAAAGAGTTTATGTCGGGAGAGGCGGGGAATAAAATTATACAAAGGCATGAGACGCGTGTGTGAGAGGGTGGGGATCACAGACACCAGCCCACTGATGGCTAGAAGTGGGGAGTGGGAGGGGACTCACATTACACAAGCCCCGATATGGAGATCGTGGGGAACTCCACACCTTACACCAGCACAAGATTTGTGGAGGCGGGGAGATCACATTAACCAGCAGATGTAGTGAGAGGCGGCGAATCACACGGAGACACAGAACCAGATTCGGAGGGGAGACATGGTGGCGGGCGGAAGAAAATTACAAAAGAAAACGATGCTGGGACGCAGGGAGAGGAGGGGAATAAATTACAACGAACCCGATGATGTGAGAGAGGTGGGGGACTAACTAAAAGCCACAGATGTTGAGACGGAACGGCCAGGGAACGTAGAAACAAGGATAAATTAATAAGAAACTAACAAGAAGGTCGATTTGCGGCCCAATGATTGCTCGTCCTCGGATGGGGATATGAAAAGGAAAACCAGAAACCAGGGAAGTCTTGATGACTGGCCCGGGAGCCCTGGAAGCATGGCACGAAAAGCCGTCCGGAAAAACTGAAAGGCCAAAACAACGATATAACACCGCCTGAGGGCAGCTATCTCCTCTATCCTGGCCGGGAGAGACAGGATTCAACCCGGGGAGGAAGAAAAAGGAAAACCCAAAACCAAGATGTGGGATCGCGTCATGGTGATTTCCGACCACTCGTCGAAGAGACGAAGTCAAAGTTACAAAAATGAAAAAGAGGGTCTTTTGGGGAGTAGGTGGGGAATTAGAGAATGACCCGCATGAGCGAACATGCTCGTCGAGCTTGATGCTCGTTCGGAGCATTAGCGTACTCGAAAATGCTCGTTGCTAGACGATACTCGCCCGCTTCGAGAAAATGGCAGCTCCGCCGTTTGCTTTTGGAGGACAGAAAAACGAGAAAAAGACACAAAGAAATGCGAGATAGAGGCCACAGAAAACAAAACAGAAGGAAGTGGGAACCCGGAAAAGGTCGATCTGGCAGAACGGTGAGGGTTGGGGGATGGCATAGATAAGGGGGATAACTGGGATAGAATAACCCAGCTCGCCCGCGCGCTCGGATCATTAGCTTGGATGCCGCTAGGGGAAGAGGAGAGATGTGGGGGGAAGGGGAAAAGGTTAGCGAGTGTGTAGAGAGAAGAGGGGAGCAACGGAGGGTAGGAGCCAAATCAAGGGAGGAGAGAGTGTAGTAGAAAAGAACCACAAAAGAATTCGTAGTGGATAAAAGGTAAAGTCATACAGTTTTTGTTTTTGGATTTGCATCTTAGTAACAGTTTCTGTAGGGGAAAGTAGAAGGGGCGAATGGCGCTAAAGGGGGGTTGAGATATTAGTGGCACAAATGATACCCCCCAAAAAAAAAGCAAACAAAAAAAGGGGGAAAAAGGTAGTACGCGGGGTGGGGTTGTGATTTGGGTTTTGCGTGTTTATTTGTATTAGGCACAGTCGCAATGTCCTTTGTATGTAAGTTGTATTTTGGTTTATTAACTCAGGTCACTTTATCTGCATAGTAGTGTGCTTTCATTACTGGCTAGAAAATGCTAGGAGGATCCAACGGGCTACTTACGCTACAGTAGACGTTATAGATTTGATTTCTGGGTGATCTGCTGGTTGGTGTAATGCTCTGAAGTGATCTACTAGCCAATTGGGGGGGAGAAATTTGAGAGTGTGTGGTAGACTGGAGACAGCTGTGTTTTGGATTTATGAAAGAACTTCCATTGCAAAGACGAAGTTGGGAAAATTTAGTAGGGGTTGTGGGGATTTCCATTAGGGGAACAGCTGCATTTGTCCCTTTTTATTTTACGGTTATTTGTTTAAGTAACTACAGTGTCACTCATCTGGCCCATAGTAGTGTGCTTTCTACAGTGGCTGAAGAAATAGCCAGCAATTAGCGATAGCATTGTTGGTTTTAAAAACTAAAAAAACACAAAAAACAACACAAAAAACTAGTTAAAAAAAAAAAAATTGAAGATAACTCTCATTTTTTTAAAAATGTTTAACCCGAGGGTACGGGGTAGTAGAGGACGAGGGCGGGAACGTGGGCCCGTCCAAACTACTGCAGGGGTCAGAGCCGTGGGCCTGGCGGGGGTGTGGACACCACCTGCTATGAGGGAAGGCAGGGGAACGCCGCCAGAGTACACTCCCTAGGTTTCAGTCTTAAGTTACGGGCTGTGGGCAGAGCACGGGTCGAGGAAAGAAAGTGAGAAAACAGGTGATTGTGTCGTGGTTTGCTGACAATTGCTTCGAGCAATTTGTCCACCAGTCAGTTATTCACGCAGCCCCACCCAGTGTCCCGAAATCGCCAGCTCAGCCATGCACCTCAGCCTCCCCACCCTGTCTCCCCTCCCAGGGAAACTTTTGGAATTTTGAACCGGCATACTCTCTACTGAGGAAATGTTTTTGGACCATACACAGTCACAACAACTTGTCCGGTGTATGAGCAATTTTTCCGCTTGCCAGGTTTTCCAACAGTCACAAGTCTGGGGTGCTATGACATCTTGCCGTAGTGGCAGTGTGTAAAGAGGGGTCCACGATGGACGGGGAACACGGTGTAGCAGTGGCGGAGGGAGTTTTTGTCAGGGCAGGAAGTCCGCGGGGGAAGCAGACTGAGGGAATTCGGAGGAAGGATGAGGTGACAGACCCAAGCTGGGGTTGACGAGGCGGGGTGAACACAGTGCTTTGAGACGGAAGGAGAGTCCTCGACCCGAACAGGTGGAGAGGCAGTGGTGGGGCCAGAAGGAGAGCGGTCCGACCGTGTGCATCAAGCGCCAAAAATGTTCAATAGTTGACAGATCCGGGGTGAGGGCTCTTTGCGGCGAGGGAGAGACGATTAAGAAGTCTGAGTCAGGTGGTTTAAGGTAAAAAAAGGAATGGACAGAGGAACTGTGGGGTTGAACATTTGCCAAAAAAGGCAGCAGCAGGGGTTCCTTCACCATACTAGCCTTAAATAACACCAGTATAAAATGCGCCGGCATATGAAGCTAAACCCCCCACTCAGTGGGGAAACAAAGCAGTCACCTGGCAGTGCAAACACTGATCTTCCCTGTGTCAGCTGATTGTGCAGCCCCATGCCCAGGACCCGCCACAAAAACCCCATCGTCGCCTCAACAAGATCCTCACACACCACCAGCGTTCAGCTCTCCATACCCCAGACGCTGGATGAGCGGAAAGGAAAAGGCAAATATAGTGCCAACCCCCCCGCAGCAAGCCCGTAAGTGAACATATCCAGATTGTTAGCCTGGACGATGAGCGACATATAGGAGAGTTAGAGGAAGAGAGAAGGTAGACCCACAACACAGCATGGAGGAGGAAGCAAATACGTATTAGGTCCACAGCGCAACGTACTTTTACCATGTTGAGTCAGCCTGAAACCAAGAGGTCAGGACAACATCAACCGTTGCCTGACCAACGCTGTTTCTGCAAGGTTCCACTGACCCACGGACACGTGGACGAGTGCTGCCCGGGCAGGGACTATAGATCGCTGACGGACCTTGGGTTAACGTTGGTGGGCTGGGGACCGATGTCGACCCTGGGGCTGGTCATATACTGCCGACGCCGGAGGATTGCGGGGCCGACCGGGACAGGGGGGGTACGCGCACGAAGACTGCAGCCGGCATCCAAAAACAGCCGCACAGAAGAAGCCCAGACCCTCCATACGAAAAGCAGGTCGCTGGGTAACCAGGCAGAAAAGACTCCACCACCCCCCTAGGAAACTAGGCAGCTTCGCCGCGAGTGCGGCGACGACCACAGACTCTCGTGAACAACGAAAGAAGTGTCCGGAGCGAGAGAAAGCAGGATCGGGGAAGAAAAAGAAAGGCGGAGCGAAGAAGGAAGAATAATCACAAGGCCAAAATCTGACAAAAACGAAGAGCTACGGGACACGCTGGCTGACCAAGACAAGGAACGTCAAAAGCACAATTCCCATCTGAATGGGCGAGGGGGGATCCAATCAAGATCGCGAACTGAAGAAAGAACCACAGGGGGTGTGGTGAAAAAGGCAACTTCGTAAACTGACGCGGTGGCGGGCTCTGGCACTCGGCAGACTGAACAATGTGGCCATGCCTGGCCATGTTGTTAAATTGATAGTCGAGGCGTTTCCTCAGAAATGACCCCATCTGTACTGAATTGTCACAGTGCGCAGAATCTGTGCGAATCATTATGAAGGACAGCCCCAGATGCTGCACTTCTAAGGACAGGACGGACCTCCTCTGCGAGAATGAGTCCAGATATCCAGTTAACGACGGTTTGGATTAGGAAACGTTCAGGCCTTTAATTCAACAACTTACCTGATTAATCCAGATGTGTTACAAGCAGCGGCACCTAGAGCGATTGGAGACTGCCAATGTCAACTTCCACCAGAACTGGTAAAGTCAGGTCAGTAGCTTCCTCAAGTCTACAATGAGGAGTGGAGTGGATGTCTATACTGTTCAGGTGCTGTGATAACTTTGATGAGTCAACACAGATGGTCAGTGGCGATTGGCCGCTCATCATCGCATCTCAAACATCTACCAGTGCTTGGCCTGTGAAAAATCTCGTACTTCCAGCATTGCAAGTCGGAGCTTTGCGATGTCACGCAAGAGACGGGGGAGGAAATTCCCTTGTGATATCCAAAGAACCTCAGAGGGTGCGTTTGTACGCATATACGGAGGAGTTGGGGAGGTGGATGAGGATGAGGAGGAAAGAGGAGGAGAAATGTTGGCGGACAAAGAGGGGACCATTGTTTATCCTTCACCTGTTCAGCGGGATGGGCGAAGAAGAGGGAAGAGGAGTTGGAGGAGTTGGAGGAGGAGGAATGGAAGTCAGGCCGTGAGGGGAGTGAATTCCTATACGCGTTGGGTACTACTGTGCGCATATGGCGATTTCATGCTTAGGTTGCCTATCCCGTGACCTCCTCAATGAGGGAGTGGAATCATAAACGAATTATTCCAGCCACCGCTTACTGGTGTTCACTCTCCTGACCCACGTTAACAAACAAAAATCTTTCCCACTCCACCACTGCAGAGGAAAGGAGAGTGTGAGAGCACCTGATACATACAGAGCCGAAAACTGGTGAAAAACACTGAAACATATTTCCTGAAGTGACGAGCTTGCCTGGCAGAATGAGTAGGTGAGAGCGTGAAACAAGTTCGGAGTGGAGAGGATAGGCTGCGGAGGACATTGTCCACACTGGCAAAGTAACGCTTTTACAGGCTTTCTGCATTTATGATCACCCCGCCAGCAAGCCCACTGCACCTGTCCCCGTCTCGGCAGAGTAGGCTGATCTTTTACAATAAGATGGTGAGGGGCAGTACGTAGCTGACACATACCATCGTCTAATGATACATGCTAACAACTACAGTACTGGGTTTCCCAAAGCTGGACCTGTGGCAGAAGGGGGGTGGACATGCGACGGCGGTACGACCTGGAGGCTTCTTGCCTGCCCGCCGCTAGCGTCCCTGTGTCCAGAGGGTTTTCAGTGCAGCGGGTTGGCAACATCAAGGATAGAGCTAACGGCCGTCGACGTACAGCGCTGACGATGCTAGCTTATTAAAATGCTAAAGGACTGGATTTTCTCAGAATTCCATACTCACCAGGGAAGAAGAGTAAAAAGAAGGAAGCTGAGGCACCTGACGATAAGAAGAAGGTCACACTGAGAGGCCTTGCCATTATTAATTAAACCCCCCCGCTTACAGGAGAGCAGAGGAATGGCTATTTTTTGACAGGGGCCCCGGCTCTTGATAGTAGCACTTTATATGCAGTTTAATTTTTTGGGAGGGCCACGCACCCCGTCCTGCGTGTTGAAACAATTGGATGCCAATACAGGGCACTCACATACCTATTCCATTTCTTCTGGAGGGCCACCTAACGCGTACTTGTGTTAAAATTTTTTGGGGATCTGCCACATACACGCCTCAATTATTCCATTTTACTGGACGGGCCACCACCTGTAAACCTCCCTGGTTTGAAAAATTTTTGGGACTGGGGGAGAGGAAAAAGGCACGGGTAGAAGCATGCCACATACAGGCACCATCCTATTCCATTTTTCTGGAGGGACACCTACCTGGCTCGGTGTTGAAAACTTTTTTGGGACTTGCCCCATACCGCACTCAATCTATTTCCATTTTACTACTGGAGGGCCCACTTACTGCTCCTCTGGTTTGAAAAACATTTTGCGGGGACTGCCACATACAGGCACACTCAATTATTACCATTTTCTGGAGGGACACCTACCAAGTCCTCTGGTTTTTGAAAACTTGTGGGATACTGACAATACAGTACTACTCTATTCCATTTTCTGAGGGCACCTACCTTGCTCCTATGGTTTGAAAACTTTTTGGACTGCCACATACATGCACTCAAATCTATTCCCATTTTTCTTCGAGGGCACACCTACCGCTCCTGTGGTTTATTGCAACTTTTTGGCTTGCACAACAGGACAATATCCAAATTACATTTCCCATAAGCAGCCTCCAACACGTTGTCACTCATTGCTACTCTCCAAAAGTCGTCCATATATCTGACTCCTAACCCCCATCCTCTCTTATCCATAACGAGGTGTGTCAGCTGAGAAAAATTTGGGTTGTTGTTTTAATGGATTTCCCATCAAAGTGTGTAACTTGGTACGCCACCCCGCCTGCTGTGTTATCCACCAATAATAAAAAATATATTAACAGACAAACATAATTTAAATATCATTTATCCACCACAATCTTCACACTTACCCATTTCCATATTATTTCAGCGCTTCTTGCGCAGCTGTTTACATTCCCCTCACCCGCCGCATGATCCCAACTTCTAAGCAACGGATACGAACAACTTGATTTATACCAAAGGTTTCTTAAAGTGTCGTTTGGGATGTAGCATAGAGACAGAGGACTTGGATTGGCGAAAGCTCGCTGGCAGCGGTAGCGACAGTCACCCTGCCAAAATCCACACTACATAGTTTTATTAACGCCCCCCCACACCTTTTATCTACTACTAGTTCCTGCCACTCATCAGTCCCCTTACAAACGAGCTGGTCCAGGCAGAATTTGGGTTGTTTTCATGGCTTCCATGTAACTTTGTTGTCGCCACCACTTGTGTAAATCCACAAAAATATATGGCAAACTTTTATCAGTACCGTATTTTTGAGGCGCTTCTTGCTCACATCCTTTGTTCCTACTCTGCCACCCAGTTGGTTGAAGCCTGATCATTTATGGTATGTCGCAATGACCACTCTTAAGCCTGCTGCGGCCTCTGAATGCCGTCCCACTATATTTCAGGGTCAATTAGGGATGTTTTAGATCCTTATCTAGCTTAATTCCCTGTCACTCTGTACCATGGCACATGCTGTTGCCCATAATTTTGGGCATAATTGTTGCGATTATGCAGCCTCAGAGGCATCCACTGCATGCTGCCCCTGCTGTTTCATGTCCATTCCGTGTGTTCCTCATTTTTGAGGTTTCCCAGGGTGTTTGGCCAAGTCTTTCCCCTGGCAGAGCCTTGGTCCCCTTGAAAATGCTCGAGCTCCCACTTGACTTCATGGGGTTCGTTATTCGAGACGAGCAATCGAGCTCGGGAAAAGTTCGTCTCGATAATAACGAGTACCCGAGTATTTTAGTGTGTAATCTCTAGGGGGACTCACATTACACAGATTTTGATTGTGTGAGACGTCGTGGGGATCACAGTACACCAAGCCCCCGATGTGTGAGAGGTGGGGACTCACATTACACCAGCTCCCGATGTGTGAGAGGTGGGGACTCACATTACACCAGCCCCCGATGTGTGAGAGGTGGGGACTCACATTACACCAGCTCCCGATGTGTGAGAGGTGGGGACTCACATTACACCAGCCCCCGATGTGTGAGAGGTGGGGACTCACATTACACCAGCTCCCGATGTGTGAGAGGTGGGGACTCACATTACACCAGCCCCCGATGTGTGAGAGGCAGGGACTCACATTACACTATCCCCCAATGTCTGGGAGGAGGAGGCTCACATAACAGCAACTCCAGATGTGTGGGAGGCGGGGGTTCACATTAGACCAGCCCCCGATGTATTAGAGGCGGGGATTCACATTTCACCAGCCCCCGAAGAGAACAGAAAACTACTTCATCCACGTTGGTTACGGGTTACGCTGAATTTAGTTCTGATGTAAAAATTTGGTTCTCACCTCCTCACCCCCAGTGGATAAAAATACAACTTTAGTATCATTGAGTAGATTTTTAAGAAAAATTTGTCACATATGACTTTCATTTTTGATCCGTGTTCCTTGAGTTATCCCCATTTTTATCAATTTTTACTCATTTTGGAATCATTGTTTTTTAAAAAAATATTTGACAGGTAAATGTTTTGTTATTTAATTCAATGTGTATTTCGCAAGATATTCCAGTCCCGAACTTTTTGATGCGCTATATATAAATATATTTTTATATAATATATATTATACTGGCTGTGGCCCAGGATAGTAAATAAATGCTCTTAGCTATAACAGAATAGAATGGGTTAACAAAAAAATATTTTATATCTCTATATCCACCTCTATCTCTCTCTGTCTGCATCTATCTGTCTCTCATTCTCTGTCTGTCTCTCTATGTTTGTCTTTCCCTTTCCCTTTCTGTCTGTCTGTCTCTTTCTCTCTGTCTGTCTCTCTATGTTTGTCTTTCCCTTTCTGTCTGTCTGTCTCTTTCTCTCTGTCTGTCTCTCTGTCCCTGTCTGTCTATATCCATATTACTTCACACATAAGCTGTCTCATAATAATACTCATTCTGGTAGATTTATCAGAAGTGTCGGAGAATAGAACTTTTCTTGTTGCTCATAGCTCTGAGCTCAGCTTTCATTTTCCTACAGCTTTTTATAAAAATGAAAGCTGAGCTCTGATTGGTTTCCATGGGCTACTAGAACACTTTTATCTCAGACAATTCTAATAAATCTCCGCCATTGCCTATAGTAACCAACACATACATTCAACTTTATATGTTCGATATATGATAATTATCTATTTACCTATATTCTATCCATCTCATCTCATTATTGTCAGGCTACGGGTGTGGATCCTCTGGACCACTGCAGACGATGACACAAGCCACTACCTGGGACTGGAGTCTAAGTGGTAACCGATTTTCACCAGAGCCCGCCGCAAAGCGGGTTAGACAAGCTGCGGCGTGGTACCACCAGGTCGTTCCACAGGCGTGACTTGTCTGCAGTGACGGCCAAGGTCGAGGTACAGAGACGGCAGACAATCTCGAGGTCAAAGTCCAGGCACAGGGTCAAGGCAGGCGGCAGAGATGCAATGTCAGAGTCCGATCCGGGGTCAGCAGGAGGTCCAGATGGGTAGGGGAACACGGCACACATGACAGCAGCACGGAGGAACACTGGTACACGGGAACACAAAGGAGCTCAGGTAACACAGGAACGCAGGAGACACAGGAACACAGGTAAATAGCAGGAGAGCTTTCTCTCAGGCTGTGAGGCACAAAGATCCAGCAAGGAAGCAAGGAAGTTGCTGGATTTTTAAAGGGGAAGTGATCAGCCAGCACACCAATTAGCGGTGTGCTGGCCCTTGCCGCATGCGCCCTAGGAGACGGGGACGCGCGCGGACAGAACTAGGCTGACATTCAGGAACGGGGAGAGGTGAGCTGCGTTGGCTACGCGCCTGCGAGCCCCGGGGAGCACAGGTGAGCCCGCTACCCGCGATATGGGTCGCAGGCAGGGGTGAACCAAGCCTTTCTGCTGCCTGAGGTGAGCCATCGAGAGACGCCCCCCCCCCGCATATATGTAATGTAATATATCTGGGAGTGTCAGAACAAGATCCATCATATTGATTTGGTGTTAAAAAAAGCACCGCAAAATGCATACAGCGTACCGCCATATAGTATAAAATGCATACAGCATGTCACCATGTAGTATAAAATGCATTCGGCGTACCACCGTGTAGTAAAAAATGCATTCAGCGTACCGCCATGTAGTATAAAATGCATACAGCGTACCGCCATGTAGTATAAAATGCATACAGCATACCACCATGTAGTATAAAATGCATACAGCATGTCACCATGTAGTATTGAGAGGTGGGGACTCACATTACACCAGCCCCCGATGTGTGAGAGGCGGGGACTCTCATTACACTATCCCCCAATGTCTGGGAGGAGGAGGCTCACATAACAGCAACTCCAGATGTGTGGGAGGCGGGGGTTCACATTAGACCAGCCCCCGATGTATTAGAGGCGGGGATTCACATTACACCAGCCCCCGAAGAGAACAGAAAACTACTTCATCCACGTTGGTCACGGGTTACGCTGAATTTAGTTCTGATGTAAAAATTTGGTTCTCACCTCCTCACCCCCAGTGGATAAAAATACAACTTTAGTATCATTGAGTAGATTTTTAAGAAAAATTTGTCACATATGATTTTAATTTTTGATCCGTATTTCTCGAGTTATCACCATTTTTATAAATTTTTACTCATTTTGGTATCATTGTTTTTAAAAAAAATATTTGACAGGTATATTTTTTGTTATTTAATCCAATGTCTATTTCGCAAGATATTCCAGTCCCGAACTTTTTGATGCACTATATATATATTTATATATAATATATATTATACTGGCTGTGGCCCAGGATAGTAAATAAATACTCTTAGCTATAACAGAATAGAATGGGTTAACAAAAAAATATTTTATATCTCTATATCCATCTCTATCTCTCTCTGTCTGCATCTATCTGTCTCTCATTCTCTGTCTCTCTATGTTTGTCTTTCCCTTTCTGTCTGTCTGTCTGTCTCTTTCTCTCTGTCTGTGTCTCTCTGTCTGTGTCTGTCTGTCTCTGTCTGTCTCTCTGTCCCTGTCTGTCTATATCCATATTACTTCACACATAAGCTGTCTCATAATAATACTCATTCTGGTAGATTTATCAGAAGTGTCTGAGAATAGAACTTTTCTTGTTGCCCATAGCAACAAATCAGAGCTCAGCTTTCATTTTCCTATGGCTTTTTATAAAAATGAAAGCTGAGCTCTGATTGGTTTCCATGGGCTACTAGAACACTTTTATCTCAAACAATTCTAATAAATCTCCGCCATTGCCTATAGTAACCAACACATACACACATACATTCAACTTTATATGTTCGATATATGATAATTATCTATTTACCTATATTCTATCCATCTCATCTCATTACTGTCAGGCTACGGGTGTGGATCCTCTGGACCACTGCAGACGATGACACAAGCCACTACCTGGGAGTCTAAGTGGTACCCGGTTTTCACCAGAGCCCGTCACAAAGCGGGTTAGACAAGGTGCGGCGTGGTACCACCAGGTCGTTCCTCAGGCGTGACTTGTCTGCAGTGGCGGAGAAGCATTGTTTACACCTAGGGACGCTTCTCCCAAGAACCCTAGGTGCTGGCGTTTCCCGGACGTTGGGATCGGATAGGACAAGACGCAAGGAAATGCTCAGGACTACCGCAATAGAGGCAGAGGTTTCCCTGGCGTCTTCTGATACGCTTCTGAGGTGACAATTTAGCTCTATCCACCTCCACAGACTCCTCTGCAGGTGGTGCGACTGGAGGCTCGAACGGTCTTTGAAAGGCAGGAGCTAGGCGAGGAAGGATGGACTGGAGGTTGCTCAAAACGTGACTCTTCAGCACGCTCCCTGAAGCGCACATCAATCCGGGTGGCAAGGGAGATTGGACCACTCAGAGAAGATGGCAGGTCACGAGTGTCCAGAGCGTCCTTAACCTGAGAGCATAGACCCTTCTTAAAAGCTGCAGACGAGGCTGCATCATTCCAGGAAAGTTCCGACGCCAAGGTATGAAGCTGGACCGCATACTCTCCCACGGAGGAATTCCCCTGACGCAAATTCAGGCAGACTCATCGGAGGAGGCCCAAGCCGGTTCTTCAATCACGGACCAGAATTCAGACAAAAAGGTTGCAAGAGAAGCCGTAACTGGGTCGTTCCTGTCCCAAAGAGGAGTAGCCCAGGTCAAGGTTTTCCCGGAGAGAACGCTGATTATAAATGCCACCTTGGATCGCTCCATGATGAAGCAGGAACCTCCGTGGATACAGGCAGAGGAAGAGGAGGACGTGGATGCTGTCCATAAACGATGAAGAAGGGAGTAGAACCAGAAGTTTAAGAGTCCAGAGAATTGTATGAGAACTCCGCCCATGGCAACAAGGCAAACCAGGCACCAACGGGCTTGACGAGGATTAAGTCACTGAGCGGTCTGGAGATACAGGAGATTTTTGTGGTCAGTGTAAATATGGACCGGGTGACGAGCTCCCTCCAGAAGATAGTGCCATTCCTCTGAAGCCAGTTTTATGGCCAGAAGTTCCTAATCACCAATGGAATAATTCTTCTCGGCAGGTGTGAAAGTCTTTGAGAAGAAACCACAAGTGAGGGTATGACCTTTGGGCCCCTTTTGGGTAAGAACAGCACCAGCACCAACAGGTGCCACTGAAGTACGGCTGCCAACTTGAAAGGATCCATTTGGAGTCCCTTACCAGAAATGACATATCCCAGAAACGGAAGACTACTCTGGTGGAATTGACATTTCTCGAGTTTGGCGTATAAAGATTAGCCCTTAAGCACCTGAGAACGTGGGTGGGGTGAGACTGTAAATCTGGATAGAACACCAAAATGTCGTCCAAGTAGACTATGACACAGAGTAGAGCAGGTCTCTGAAAAAATTATTAACGAACTCTTGGAATACTGCTGGAGCATTGCAGAGTCCAAAAGGGATTACCAAATACTCAAAATGTCCGTCACAGGTATTGAAAGCAGTCTTCCACTCGTCGCCTTCCCAGATACGGATGAGGTTGTATGCCCCTCGCAGATCCAGCTGGGTTAAAACCTTGGCACCCTGTAGGCGATCAAAGAGTTTGGTAATGAGAGGCAAAAGGTAGTGGTTTTTCACCGTAACTTTATTGAGACCGCGGTAGTCTATGCACGGTCGGAGGGGGAGAAGCATTGTTTACACCTAGGGACGCTTCTCCCAAGAACCCTAGGTGCTGGCGAATCCTGGACGTTGGGGTCGGATAGGACAAGACGCAAGGAAATGCTCAGGACTACCGCAATAGAGGCAGAGGTTTCCCTGGTGTCTTCTGATACGCTCCTGAGGTGACAATTTAGCTCTATCCCCCTCCATAGACTCCTCTGCAGGTGGTGCGACTGGAGGCTCGAACGGTCTTTGAAAGGCAGGAGCTAAGCGAGGAAGGATGGAATGGAGGTTGCTCAAAACGTGACTCTTCAGCACACATCAATCCGGGTGGCAAGGGAGATTGGACCACTCAGAGAAGATGGCAGGTCATGAGCGTCCAGAGCATCCTTAACCTGAGAGCATAGACCCTACTTAAAAGCTGCAGACGAGGCTGCGTCGTTCCAGGAAAGTTCCGACGCCAAGGTACGGAACTGGACCGCATACTCTCCCACGGAGGAATTCCCCTGACGCAAATTCAATAAGGCAGACTCAGCGGAGGAGGCCCAAGCCGGTTCTTCAAATACAGACCGGAATTCAGACAAAAAGGTTGCAAGAGAAGCCGTAACTGGGTCGTTCCTGTCCCAAAGAGGAGTAGCCCAGGCCAAGGTTTTCCCAGAGAGAACGCTGATTATAAATGCCACCTTGGATCGCTCCATGATGAAGAGAGAACGCTGATTATAAATGCCACCTTGGATCGCTCCATGATGAATTGGGTCGACATAAGTTCTATGTGCAGGGAGCACTGAGTAATAAAGCTCCTGCACATCTTGGGATCGCCATCATACTTGCTGGGCATAGACAACCGCATTCTAGGTTCAATGGCAGGCAGGCAAGTCGGAGCAGTAGGAGTCGCAAGAGCAGCCTCAGGAACCTGTTGCTGTTGCTGGTTAGCTAATAGTTGTTGCAGCATGGCGGTGACTTGCTCCAGCTGATCACGCTGTATAGTTGTTGCAGCATGGCGGTGACTTGCTCCAGCTGATCACGCTGTGCAGCAATCTGCCGGGATTGGTGGATCACAATGGTGGCAAGATCTGGCTTTCTGGGAGACGGAACCTCGCCGGGATCCATGGCCGGATCTTACTGTCAGGCTAGCAGGTGTGGATCCTTTGGACCACTGCAGACGATGACACAAGCCACTACATGGGACCTGAGTCTAAGTGGTACCCGGTTTTCACCAGACCTCGCCGCAAAGTTCCTGATGTATATTTATTTATTTATATGCTTACATATTTTTAGGATTTTAAAAAACTTTTTTTATACAAAAGTTTGATCTATTTGGTTATTTCATATTTCATATCTTATTGTACATAGATCCTTTACTGCATCTCTCATACGTTTATGAACTATACAACTGGGCAACTTTAACTAGAGGTACAGAGACGGCAGACAATCTCGAAGTCAAAGTCCAGGCACAGGGTCAGGGCAGGCAGCAGAGATGCAATGTCAGAGTCCGATCCGGGGTCAGCAACAGGAGGTCCAAGCAGATGGGGTCAGCAACAGGAGGTCCAAGCAGGTCCAAGCCCCAGCAGCCATTGCTCTGCAGGAGGTCCAAGCAGATGGTATAACAGGAGGTCCAAGCAGGAGGTCCAAGCAGATTAGCGGTGCGCTGGCCCTTCAAATTTCCTGAATGTGCCGTCCTAGGAGACGGGGACGCGCGCGGACGGAACTAGGCTGAGATTCAGGAACGGGGAGAGGTGTGCTGCGCTGGCGGCGTGCCTGCGAGCCCCGGGGAACACGGGTGAGCCCGCGACCCGCGATATGGGTCGCAGGACCACCCGTGACAATTATCTTATACATATATATGATTTATTACAGCAGAATACTCCAGTAGTATGGAGCACTATATGGAGGTACACTGGGTGTCTGGGTGCTCAGGTGCCCCTGTACTGCTTGTAGTTGCATGTAGTTATGTGATGTGGGGCTATATTTACATGAGACAATTTTGTTATGATTTTTTTCTGAATTTTTGTAATATTTTTTGCATTTTTCGGTCTGCACCTGCAAGCCAGTAAAATATTTCATTTCTTCCACAGCGATCGCCCTTCGCTCGGCCGCCATGATGAACATGGTATTGGATGATTATCATATTGGACGTGACCCCTTCCCTTCCTCTGTATTTTAGTAACATCTGTAACGATTCTGACAGAATGTAATTTCCTCTAATTGTTTCTCTCGGATTGATGACTGAGAGGTGATTATTCACACTCTGTGCCTGTCAGTTCTATCACACAAATTTATAGGCCGGCCTGAGTGTAATGAGCACACACTCATATCATCTAATGTAAGTCTTCCATATCAATGTTGCAGGGGTCTGACAGCTGTTATGGCCATAGAGACCACTGCAGACGGTGTTAGGTATTGTCCTCGTAGAGATGTATTAGTAGCTGCAGGACTGTGATATATGGATTCATATTTCAGGCAATGGTGTCACTACAGGGGTAGCAGCCATGGCAGCTGCTATGGGGCATCAAAGTGTCATAGGGCTCGAAAAACCCATGGGCAAGGCTGGAAATTGCCCAGGGCCCCGGCCATTGGCTGTTCCAGCGCGTGACTTGGGCGGTCGACCCTAATCATCCCCCGGAAATACAGACCTGCCCTACATATATCAATGGCACCTCTGTTAAGACGCAGTCTTAGACTTTCCTTTGGTGTTCACCGTTCCCGATCATAAAAAGAGTTGGTCTTCGCTACAGAGGATCCAGGTTGAAACAATGGCCTACTGATACTTAGTGCTACCTGCAGGACAGTAACTACCAGGGCAGAAAAGACAAAGAGACCATGCCAAGTGGGACCAAACCAGCTTGGTCCTGCAAACAGAGGTAATGCCAGAAGACAACCTGGGGTGGCCCAAGAGGGAAATCCAGGTAACAACCCAATGGTCTGAGATCCAGTAGAGGTTCAGAGACAAATAACTAGACAATAACCTGCACTAAACAAGGTCATAGAGGAGGAGTGGACACTGAGCCTGACAAATATCTCCCCATCTTAGGTAAGTGGAGCTGAGCGCACCCAGATTTTTAGTCTTGTCTGTGAACAAGGTTACTTAATGATTTATTTTAGATGAACAGGAGCTACAAGATCCACCTGCAAGAAGAAGTGAGGAAATTCACAATGAAAAACATTGTAGAACTGAACAAGAAGTTCCCTTCAAGTGTTTTTACTTCCGAGGAGAAGTTTCAGCTGATCTTCTTGTCCTTTGGTGCGCTGTTTACTTTTCGGTGACTTCACTTAGGTAAGATCTTTGCTCCTGTGATCTTCTCACTTGTATTTACCTACGTTTTAGCCGGGTTTTTGAAGATGAAGTGAAAAAGAACTGAGTGCTCGGTGAGGAAATGTCAAGTGCCTTATTGAGACGTTCCGGGATGGAAGCAGTTTTCATGGAGCACACATGGAGGCCTGTACTCGAGAACAAGGGGCGAGCAGGATCCGGAACCTGGCGTGATGCTTTTCATCCCAGTCTTTGAAATCTTTGAGGGGGTTGAAAGGTTTTCTCGACCTCCTTGGGAAACTTTCATCTTGTCATCCCCAGACACATGTGACAGATAAAAGGGCTCGGATGTGAAATATTTATTAAAGACATCAATAAAATGAAACCTATGTGCCTGTTTTTTCCATTTCGGAGCCATCTTTGTATTTTTAGCACAGTATGAAAGACAAAGACACGTCCCCCAGCATGGGTGTAGATCTTCTGGGTGAAAGGACCTTTGATGATGTCATGGCCATGCTCTCAGACAGTTTTGATAAATGAAGTCCTATATTTTTTGATTAGACTTAGAGAATACGGAATGAGTAGTATTGCTCCACCCCCAACCCCCCAAAGATACAGCCATGTCATGTGCATGCAATACACACATACCATGGTTCCCCCTGAACCCCAACTCTTCCATTCCCAGAATCGTACATTTTTGTGCATTCTCTAAACCGTGCCACTTCCATTGGGTCAGGTTCAGAAATGTAACATTTGCCATCAGAACCTGCAGCCAGCAGAACCCAAGCATGAAACTGACCACCAATATCAGATGAGCCTCCAGTGGGAATTCATTTCACACATCCATGGACCCATGAGATGAACATTTCCTCATCTCCAGTATCTGATGTATATAGAGTTGCCCTGAGTCCTGATTTCTTATTGCCACTTGTCCAATGGCCGCCATGTACCAGTAGATACAATATGAGCCGTTGTCCTTGGTAAGATGTTCACATTTTCTTGCAGGCCTCACTTTCCGAGGTGTCCATGTGTCAGGAGGACATTGTGTCCTTCAGCTAGTGAATTCACATACAAAACATGTTTGAGCCCGAAGGAAAGACCTTTGAAATAATCAATGGAAACCCTTCCCATTACTTCTCCGAAGACAATAATTACATGTTATATTCCTCCTAGGGGTGTAAACGTCCGACAGATAAATGTCAGCGGGTCATGTGAGTGCCGAATACTCGTCATTATGTCCAATATCTTATCTAGGGCTCACAAAACATATCTCCCTTATTGACAAGGTAGTGCTTAGTTTTCTCCGACCTTCATGGGAGATATTACAATGGACCAGTTTATGTCCAAACCTCCTTTACCACCCAATTCTTCTAAGAACCAAATAATTGGTTGAATTCTTGAATTCTAAGAACCAAATAAGGCCATTTTCACAATTGTTGAAAGGGAGGGAGAAAAAAATGAAAGAGAGAGAAGGGCTCTGGTGGTGCACTTGTTGTATGATTGGTTTAAAAGCTCCTGGATGCAGCATCTGGCCCTGGACCGGGGAGAAGAAAAATTGATAACTCTGTTAAAACATGTAAAAATGGTTCGTAATGGTCAACTTTTTGTAAGCCAACTGCATAAGGTCAAATGATAATTCGCCGATCCATGACTGAGTTTGGTCTTTTGTTGATGGATTAAATATCTGTTCTTTGGAATGGCGTACTGTAATGTATTCTCACGTAATTTATTTTGCCAAGAGACATATTTAGAGACTTGTTGTCCATCAATCCTCCTTCTAAGTGGAGTCAGTTTTGTGAAGTGATGAGGGTTTCCATTACTGAACAACCACATGACTTTTTCAAGTAATCATTGATGGTCAACAAGGATATCAAAGTCTCTCAATGACCAGTGATGACCACTTAGAGGGGCTTTCCAAACATTTTTACTACTGATAGTAATGACACCTGTCACCTTCTGAGAATAGTTTCCAGGACGGGACTACACTACGATAGGAGCAGAAAGCTCCATCCATAGAGTTTTGGCAGAACTGTAGGTGCGGCTAGATGACATGTCTGCTTGACATCCAGGGGTGGCCCTAAACTCCCTGCTGCCTGAGGGAGTAAGGTTTTGTCTCTGCCCCATCCAATAGTAGTGTATCAGGTTATTATTTTAGTAAGTGGGCTCTCCAGGCAGTGTCTCACATCCATGCTGACACCAGGTGTGAAGAGACAATGGGGCTTATTTACTTAGGGTCTGCGGACGCACCTTTGTCAGACTTTCCGAGGTTTTTGTGTTTTGCACGGCTGTGACAAGTATTTAGAAGGGGATTGTGTCGCACGCAATCGGATTTTGGCGCAGCGGCGCCGGCATTCATGCGACAAAAATCGGGGGACGGGCAGTCGGATGATCCGACTGATTCGGACTGAGCGTGGGATTTAAGATCCAAATTGTGCCCCAAGCCAAGCACTTACATGCACCAGGAAGAAGAAGGTGAACTCCAGGGACCTGAGCGGGGAAGCGACACATGCAGGATATCGGGCGCATGATCTTGGTTCATAATGCATCACATCAGATTTCTTATAAGTTATAAATAATAAAGAATTTTATGATAATGATAAAGTAATATCTTATGTTGTTGTGAACGCAAATTACGAGTATATTAGGGGGTAGACATCAGGGTTACTCAAAGATACAAGACACATCATCGTCCTTGTTAGTGAGTTAGCAGTTTTCTTATAGACATCACCCTATTTACATCGGGTGTAAATAGGACATTAGGTGGATGTATCACACAATGGCGCATCATGCCAATGACCCAAACCCCGCCCCTGGCGCCTGCCGGCTCCTTCTCCTGCTAGATATTCACCAGCGTGGGCACAATTGGCATTCTCTAAACCGCGCCACTTCCATTGGGTCAGGTTCAGAAATGGAAGATTTGCCATCAGTACCTGCAGCCAGGAGAACCCAAGCATGAAACTGGCCACCAATATCAGATGAGCCTCTAGTGGGAATTAATTTCTCACATCCATGGACCCATCAGATGAACATTGGCCAAACCCAACAATTCCTCATCTCCAGCTCAGTATCTGATGTATATAGAGTTTCCCTGAGTCCTGATTTCTTATTGCCACTTGTCCAATGGCCACCATGTACCAGTAGATACAATATGACATACCATTGGCCTTGGTAAGATGTTCACATTTTCTTTCAGGCCTCACTTTCCAAGGTGTCCATGTGTCCATTGTGTCCTTCATCTAGTGAATTCACATACAAAACATGTTTGAGCCCGAAGGAAAGACCTTTGAAATAATCAATGGAAACCCTTCCCATTACTTCTCCGAAGACAATAATTACATGTTATATTCCTCCTAGGGGTGTAAACGTCCAACAGATAAATGTCAGCGGGTCATGTGAGTGCCGAATACTCGTCATTATGTCCAATATCTTATCTAGAGCTCACAAAACATATCTCCTATATTGACAAGTTAGTGCTTTGTTTTCTCCGACCTTCATGGGAGATATTACAATGGACCCCTTTATGTCCAAACCTCCTTCATCACCCAATTCTTCTAAGAACCAAATAATTGGTTGAATTCTAGAATTCTAAGAACCAAATAATCCTTAACTTGGCCAATTTCACTATTGTTGAGAGAGAGGAGGAAAGCTCTGATGTTTTTTAACCTCCATTTTTACATCTTCACGACTGGTTAGTCAAGGTCAACATTTTGTAAGCCAACTGCATAAGGTTAAATGATAAATCACCGATCCATGACTGGGTTTGGTCTTATGTTGATGGATCACAAATCTATTCTTTGGATACTCTAATTTACATATTTTATTTTGCCAAGAGACATATTTAGAGACTTGTTATCCATCAATCCTCCTTCTAATTGGAGTCACTTGACTTTTTAAATGAATCATTGATGGTCAGCAAGGATATCAAAGTCTCTCAATGACCAGTGATGACCACTTAGAGGGGCTTTCCAAGCATTTTTACTACTGATAGTAATGACACCTGTCACCTTCTGAGAATAGTTTCCAGGACGGGACTACACTACCATAGGAACAGGAGGCAGAAAGCTCCATCCATAGAGTTTTGGCAGAACTGTAGGTGCGGCTAGATGACACGTCTGCTTGACATCCAGGGGTGGCCCTAAACTCCCTGCTGCCTGAGGCATAACGGTGTTGTCTCTGCCCCATCCATCGCGATCCAGCGGCGCGTTCTCAGTGGAGGATTCGGGTCTTCCGGTGATTCACTAAGGTAGTGCGCCCGATGTCCACTATGTGTCGCTGCTGCGCTGAATTCCGTCGGAGTTCACTGAAGTTCACCAAGCTATGCTTGGTGCAGGTAAGCGCGTGTCAAGCGACACTTTTTTAAAAAAAAATACGGCGGTTTTTACAAATCCGCCGGGTTTTCTTACGGCCAGGCCCCCTGATTTCCGTTGCGCGCATGCCGGCGCCGATGCGCCACAATCCGATCGTGTGCGCCAAAAACCCGGGGCAATTCAGGGAAATATTTGGGTAACGTGACGGAAAAACGCGTATCGGGCCCTTAGTAAATGACCCCCAATGGGGCTTATTTACTTATGGTCCGCGGATGCACCTCTGTTGGACTTCCCAACGTTTTCAGGTTTTGCACAGCTGTGACAGGTATTTAGCAGGGTATTGTATCGCACAAGATCGGATTTTGGCGCGGCTGCTTTCAGAAATCGGGGGACGTGCCGTTGGACGATCCGATGGATTCGGACTGAGCGCAGGATTTAACTTTCAAATTATGCTGCAAGCCAATGCGAGTTCATCCTCGTCAGACAATGCACTTTCTAAGGTAAGTAAATGCCAAATTCATGGAAAACAGCGAGGATCAGCAGATGTTGACACTTATGTATTATCCACCAAGTGTCATTGCAGTCGCAACGGTCGGAATGAATTTGTGTTACGAGTAGGAAACACGAGAATGTGAATTTTAATTAGCGATTGGTGGAAATGAACATGCGACACAGAACGTTGCTGTCTATAGAGGATGTGAACGAGGGGTAATACTGAAATCACTGGATTTATTTATTATCTGGAACGTATGAAATATGTTAGGAAAAAGTTAAAGGAAATCTACCATTTGTTTTTATTCATTGTGAACCAAACATACCTGGAGAATGCTGTAGTGACCCTGATGCAGAAACATATCTTCTATAATGTGGTTTCGCTGAAAAAAACAATTATAACATTCAGGACCTTGGTCAAGATGGGTTGGATTCAGCCTGTGGTTCAAAAAAACATTACATGGAGCTTCCTGAACTGTCCAGACAGGACTAATCGACCTGAGCTGGATGACTCATATACAGGAGCTGGGGGATGGTGCAGTGATTGATTACTTCTGCCTGTCATGCACAACACAGTGATTACATCATTCTCTGTGCCGTGCCCCAGCACAAAGTCTCATTATCATAATTTTATAATTGTTTTTTCAGCAAAACCACTCAGCTCAGGGATTAAACAAGATATGTTTCTGCATCAATGTAGCTACAGCATTCTCAAGGTATGTTTGCTTCATATTGCATCAAATCAAATGGTAGATTTCGTACTATAATACCTGCCCCCTATGACAGAATATAACTACTTATAATACGGCCCCCTATATACAGGAATAAAACTACTATAATACTGCCCCCATAAGTTAACCCTACATGAAATTACGTCCCATACCGCGCAAGAGATGAAAGACGGAGATGCCCCCATGGTACAGAATATAACTACTATAAACTACTTTGCCCCCCCTATTACCCCGATATGACTACAAACCGCCTATGAAGATAACTACTATAATACTGCCCCCTATGTACAAGAATATAACTACTATAATACTGCCCCCTATGTACTAGATATTACTACTATAATACTGCCCCCTAACTACATAATACTGCCCCTATGTACAAGAATATAACTACTATAATATTCTGCCCCTATGTTACAAGAATATAACTATAATACTACTGCCCCCTATACAGGAATATAACACTAAAACTGCCCCCTAACTACATATATCCCTGCCCTGCCCCTATGTACAAGAATATAACTACTATAATCCTGCCCCTATGTACAAGATATATACTATAGATACTGCCCCCTATGTACAAGAATATAACTACTATAATCCGGCCCCCTATGTACAAGAATATAACTACTATAATCGGCCCCCTATGTACAAGAATATAACTACTATAATACTGGCCCCCCTATGTACAAGATATAACTACTATAATACTGCCCCCTGTATAGAATATTACTACATATATACTGCCCCCTAATACTATAATCTGCCCCTATGTACAAGATATAACTACTATAATACTGCCCCCTATATAACAGGAAGATAACTACTATAATCTTGCCCCTAGGTACAAGAATATAACTACTATAATACTGCCCCCTATGTACAAGAATATAACTACTATAATACTGCCCCCCTATGTACACAGTAATATAAACTACTATAATACTGCCCCCTATGTACAGGAATAAACTACTATAATACTGCCTTACAGAACATCTGCCCCTATGTACTAGAATATTACACTATAATACTGCCCCCTAACTACTATAATACTGCCCCCTATGTACAAGAATATAACACTACTATAATACTGGCCCCCTATGTACAAGAATATAACTACATTAATACTGCCCCCTATGTACAAGAAATATAACTACTATAATACTGCCCCCGATGTACAGAAATTAACTACTATATATGCCCCCTATGTACAGAATAAATACTGAATACTGCCCCCTATGTAAGAATATAACTACTATAATACTGCCCCCTATGTACAAGAATATAACTAATATAATACTGCCCCCTATGTACAGAATATAATACTACTATAATACGGCCCCCTAGGTACAAGAATATAAACTACTATAATTACTAAAACATATGAGTACAAGAATAATAACTACTATAAATACGCCCCCTATGTACAGGAATATAATACTATAAACTACTGCCCATGTACAAGAATATAACTACTATATATTGCCACTGTATGTACAAGAATATAACTACTATAATACTGCCCCCTAACTACTATTATGCCCCCCTATGTAAAAATATAACTACTATATACTGCCCCCTATTACAAGAATATAACTACTATAATACTGCCCCCTATGTACTAGAATATTAACTATATATGCCCACTATATACTGCCCCTATGTCAAGAAAAACTACTTCATACTGCCCCCTATGTACAAGAATATAACTACTATAATACTGCCCCCTATGACAAGAATATAAACTACTATAATACTGCCCCCTATGGTACAGAATATACTCTATATAATACATCCCTATGTACAGACATATAAACTACTATAATACTGCCCCTATGTACAGGATTACTACTATAATACTGTCCCCCATGTACAGAATATAACTACTATAATACTGCTACTAACCCCTATGTACAGGAATATAACACTATAATACTGTCCCCTATGTACAGGAATATAAACGTACATAATACTGCCCCTATGTACAAGAAATAACTACTATAACACTCCCCCTATGTACAAGAATAAACACATATACTGCCCCTATGTACAAGAATATAACTACTATAATACTGCTCCCTATGTACAGGAATATAACACTTATATACTGCCCCCTATGTACAAGAAATAACTACTATATATCTTCCCCCTATGTACAAGATATATAACTACTATAATACTGCCCCTTGTACAAGAATATAACTACTATAATACTGCCCCTATGTACAAGAATATAACTACTAAATACTGCTCCTATGTACAAAATATAACTACTAAATACTGCTCCCTATGTACAAGAATATAACTACTATAATACTGCCCCCTATGTACAGGAATAAACTACTCTAATACTGTCCCCCATGTACAAGAATATAACTACTATAATAACTGCTCACCTAGTACAGGAATATAAACTACTATAATACTGTCCCCTATGTACGGAATATAAATACTATAAATGCCCCCTTGTACAAGAATATAACTACTATAACACTGCCCCATATTAAGAATATAACTACGAAATACTAAGCCCTGCTGTTACAAGAACTAACTCTATAATACTGCTCCCTATGTACAGGAATATAACTACTATAATCACTGCCCCCTATGTACAAGAATCTAAACTACTACTAACAATGGCCCCCCTATGTCAAGATAGCATATACACTCTAATAACTGCCCACCTGTACAAGAATAAACTACTATAATATCTCCCTATGTACAGGAATTAACTACTATAATACTGCCCCTATGTACAACATATAACCTATAAATACTGCCACTTCTTACAAAAGTGAAAAACAAGAATTGAGTCTCAATTCTTGAGAATAAATATCAGTGTTTCTTATACCGATATTTAGTGCACTCTGCTCCTCCTCCGAGTTCTGCCTAATAACTTCAGAACGTTGTGTTATTGTTACGGATCAAAACAGGAAATTAAAACAGATATAATCAGAGAGAAGATAAAACGGCAATATTATAACCGGGAGTTTATGACAACGACAATAAAACGCAGGCGTTACACAATATTAGTCACATCAGGGACGGGGGGGGTTTCGGGGGATGCGCTCATCAATGTGATAAAAATCCACTTGGGGCGACAAATCTGGGAGAGTCTCTCGTTGAAAAGGACTGGGTGACTGTAATCATGGATTTAAACAACAGCACAATGTCAATCACTGACCTCTAAAGCCAACAAGATCTTGTCATGTATCAGTAGGGTGTCTGGACTCTCGGGATAGGGATGGAATTACCACTGTACAGAATTAGATTATCTGGAAGTAAAGATTACTCGGAAACAGAGGCATTCTGTATAGGCGTATACGTGCCGACACGAGCAGTCTGGTTATTAGACTCCCTTTTAAATAGTCCTTAGAGTGGAAATCCTGGAGTCTGAAACTTTAAGGACGACACTGGCCCCTGGGGTGACCTCTAAATAAACACACGATTTAAAAGGCCTGACCAGAATCATGCGAGCGCCAAGAAACAGCATAGCCCCCCACCAGTGACGGGCAGTAATAGGAGAATTCCTCGCAACACGTCGCAGGAATAGACCTGGTCATTGAGGTTAATGGAAAAGTCCATTGGTGTGCGAAGCGCGTCTACAATACCAAGAGATCTGACAGGGGGTCATAATTGTCACTAAAAATGACAAGAGTTCTGTGCAAAAAATCATCAGTCTAACGATGTACGTACAGGAAATATAACAAGAATGGAACGTCCGAACTCACGCGCATCATTCTTAAACCATATGGAGATGTATAGAGGGGAATATAAATCCGTGCAGGTTCCTATTTCAACAGCTGACTGGTACAGAGCCGATGATTGACAACTTTAAATCAACGCGTTTTGGATTTGCGACGCTATAGTTTTAAGTATTTTAAAAGGGGAGGGGTCTGCGGCTACCGGATAAACTTACAAGTAAACAAGCGTCCAGCTTTCCAGACATTTCCGTTCCCGCAATATGGAATTGAGAAACGCTGTTTTATTTGATATGCAAATTATCTTGCCTCATCACACAGGGCGAGGCCACAACTCTAAAATTTAAACCAGAAATTTTCCCTAAAAGATAAAATCACTGGAAAAACTAGATAGATATTGCAGAGATGTCACTCCCTGGTCAGTTCTCTCAACTGTAACAAAATCCCGCTGTAAAATAATAAACGATTTGTATGGATTGTTTAGCATCTGTCGACAAAGATGGCGGTCGTTCACTGACACAAGCAGAGGTATGGAATCAGATTCCTGGGATCCCCATTGCAGATGGGATGTGACTTTGTAGAAGATCACTTGTTGGATTAGCAGCAGATCCTCGTCTCTCCACAGCGTCATTTCCCCCCGATAAGAACGCAGAGCAGAAGCTTAAAAGATATGCGGCCAATTATAGAAAGACTCGTCGCCTGCTAATCCCACCCGAAACGAGAAGAGACGCTCCTCGAAGTATTCTAATTATTATTCAATTTCTTATGTTTCACTGAGGAATAGGGAGGACGGGGCGCAGGGAGACGGGCGCAGGGATGACTACCTGCCAATGACTGACAGCGAGGCCGAGAGGATAAGATTCTATGGAGAGGCAGGGGCCATGGGATTCTCACCTCCAATATGATAGATGAGCAGTGCTGAGTGTGTACAGTGTTATACTTGTGTCCTAGGCAATCGGTCACACCAGGAAAATCTGAACTGCCGCTTTTGCCTTTCAACGCAGATGTTTACTTGTATCCCTAGATTTGAACACATCCTTTGTTGCTGGGGTAAATACAAATGCGTTTTTCAGACGCACCCAGAGCGTTTGGGGGGGGGGATACTTTTAAGCAAAAGGGGAGCAGCAGTCTCATTTCATTGTAGATTATCTAGAAATTTCTGAAAAATGCATAATACAAAAATGTAAAGATGGCTGCCACTACCTTCAAGGCCCATCCGTTATCTGCTGCGCTCACCAGTTCACTCTACCTAGGGAGGAAAAAAGAGAGAGATGGCCCATATTAGTGGAGAAACTACTGAAACTCATGTAGTAGCGATCATGTAAACAATACAGACCCCGTGTGCTCGTTACCGATTCAATGTTTACAGGCGTAGCCCCGCCCACGTAATCTGATTGCATTGTGTTTAGAATGTAAACGCAACATGTGAATGCTGCCTGAAAGGATTGTAGTGGCCTGAAAAAACAGCACCACGTCGTCCCCCATTACTTGTTTTTCAGTATTCCCCTCACAGAACTGTAACACCCCACGAGTAAATGGTGAAAACTAAATACCACAAAAGCAAGGTGCCACTGTTTAGGAGAGAAGCCATATGTTTAAACAATCATGGACAATCCCTTTAAAATAGCCCCTTTCTATGTAAACAAAGCAGGAAACTAGGTGAGCCCCATGGCATCCAATCAGATGACAGCTCACTTTTTAAAAAGCTCAATAGAAATATAAGCTGCAGCCTGTTGGTTGCTAGGAGTGGGAAGTGAGAAATTAGAATCATTTCTGATAAATCTCCCCCCAGAAATGACCTTTCACACAGAAACATAGTAAACGCCCTTCATTTCTGAAGAATCTGGACAAGATCAGCAGGCTCCATGAACGCTCCCTTGTGGTTGTCCTGTCAGCCATGTTGTCCATTAATGCAATATGACAAAAAACTAAACAAATCTGACATTAGAAAAGCTGAGTGATGTGCCTCAAGCGAGCGGCAATTGGTGATCACTCAGCTTTCCTGGATACAGATTTTAAAGCTGAAAAAATTCAAAAAAGGCCTCAATTTATATAGGTTTTTTTTTTTTTTTTTTTTTTTTTACGGACGTGTCCCACTCCCTTAAATGTTGGCCATGTCAGAGCGATCTGCACCCGCAGCGTGTGACGCGTCCATTTCATAGAATCCGAAATTGCCTCATTGTTCTTCATTTTGAGACCAGATGACGGTATGACACGCGGAGGGAAGCGGTGGCGGCAAACAAACACATTCCGGCTCTGCCTGATTTATGACGGTCGCCCTATAAATATGGCTGATGGATTGCGTTCTCGTAACGCAAAATTCATTTCCAGACTGGATGACAATAAATTGGGAACAAGTACTCACCGCAACACGAAAATACAAAACGCAGATGAAGCAGAAGACATCAGAGATTGCAATCTGCGGCCGGTCATTATGTGTCGTGCAGCAGAGCTGGATGCGCCAATTAACCCTTTGGGGCTATAAGTTTGTGAACCTGTTTACCAGCAGTCCCATGTAAAAAGTCGAAGGCAACACTGGACAATTGGAATGACAAGGACTGGGATCCGCAACATCTGTATAGCCGAATATAACACGGCTTGTAACATTAATTCCGGGCATAGGCGAATCACCTCCTCTCAGCTGTTGGTGCGTTTTGGTCGCGTTTTTGAAACGCATTACGTGTGAAAAACAGAAAAAGGGATGCAACTATATGGCAAAAAATGGCAATGTTTATTGAAAAATGACAAAATATGTACATGCAAAGAGACACAAACCAATAAAAACAATTAAAAAGTGTGCTACACAGAGCACAAACAACCAGTCTAGAGCTAGAGCCCCTACAGTCTAGAGCTAGAGCCCCTGTAATCTGTAGCTAAAGCCCTTGTAATCTGTAGCTAGAGCCCCTGCAGTCTGGAGTTAGAGTCCCTGCAAGGGATGTAGGGGCGGGACCATTGTAATTCCTGCCCATGGGCAAGGAATAGTGACTAAATTTCATCTTGTACGCTGTGATACATCCTTCCCTTTGTGTCCTGCAGTTCTGTCTTCGACCAGTTCACAATGGATGGAGCTGTTTCCTCCAGAGCTTCAAGCTCCGAATCATGTGGCCAAAATGTCCGCTCTTTCACAATCCCATCACCCAGTGCTTCCCAGTTAGACTTGACAAATTGAAAGTGCCCTGCTCTTCTTGCGAGTGCACTAGATACTATGGCCCCGCCCATGATGCACCAAAATGCTAATTTGCAATTAAAGGGAGATGT